>VWYP01002977.1:28973-50198 GCA_013400435.1 Pycnonotus jocosus | reverse complement strand
AGAGAAAAGGCTACCACCAAAACTTGACTAATTTTTTTAAAGAAAAAGGCAATTTTTCACATTTTAATAGCTTTCATTCCATGTCTTAATAAATGCATGTTTGTTGATTTGTGTAAGCATGATGTAGGATTCTGCAAATGAATGTAATCTGCAACGAGGGGATAGCTAACCACTAGCTAACACTTTTGAATAATGAATCCCCACTGTATCAGATGGACGCTATTCATAATAATTCCTTGCTTTTCTCATTTTGTCGTGTACAGTAGCGATTAATCAATTTGCAGTGTTATGTCACCCGCAACAAATTGCTAGCACCAAGACAAATTTATTGCTTTATGATAAAAGAACTTGTTTAGGTAGAAATAAATTAAATTTGGGGGCTGTTATTTGAGCTTGATGTTTACATATATGACCCATGCAGCACAGGCCGGCAGAGGTAAGGGTATCCAATTATAACACCGGTGGTTTGAGGAGAGTTCAAAGAGAGGCAATAGCAAATGGTGTGTTTGTACAACCAACTGGCCCTTGAAGAGTGTGAGTCCTCCTGGGAGCTCTCTGTGCCGTGACTGAGGCTGTTCAGGAAAATTTGGGAGGATTTTCAAAAAGCAGAGTTGTGCCCTCAATGTTCCTTCCATGTGAAGATGGTTTGAAGAGCTCTGGGGGTCTAGAGGAGAAGCACCTTCCATCTCCACAGCTCCTCTGAGGATGGTGATGCTTTGTGGAAAGGGCTGAGCAGGGGTGGCTCTGCAGGAAAGAGCCAGCATGGTCTGGTTACCTTTTTCTGCCCAGCCATGGGCAGCAGACAAAGGTTTGGTGCTGGACACCGAGTGCTCCTTGTCTGCTTCCCCTCCTGCAGCTTTGGGAGTCCTTCCTGAGGCACTGGGAGGAGATGGACAGCCTGGAGGCTGCCAGGGCCAATTAGCTTCTAGCACTCAAAATGCTCAATTTGCTGCCTTTAATTCATATTTTTTAGTTTTAGTTTCCTTCAGCCTCTGACAAGCTCCAGTCTCACATTAGCTGCTCCTCCATAAATCTTACTTTTGCTCTTACTTTCTCCTTCCCACTGCTGCAGCAATCACTCTGGCTCTTTCTCCCTGTGTTAAATCCTGCTGTTGCTTCTCTTCCTTTCCTTATTTCTTCCACTCTTCGCTTTTTCTCATTTCTCGTGCTCCTGACCAGGCATTTTCTCTAGCTCTGGATAATACCTCTCCCTTCCCTGCTACTCCCTACTAATGTCCTTGTCAGGCTTCTCCTGAATCATTGCTGCAGCATCCCCAAAGATGTTTAACTGAGATTACTCCTGGCTGGAACCACAAGAATGACAAGACCCAATGTGTCAAATGGTTCCTCCACACTCACTGTGGGCAAGGTGACCCTGAAATCTGGGGAGAAAAAAAAAAGAGGAGAGGAGAGGGATGCTCAGTGTCTGGGTGCACAGCTGTTTCTCTGGAGGTGCAGGCAAACCTTCACAAAAGGTTGTGGTGAATAGGGAATAAATTTCATCAAGTGCTTGTAGAGGTGTGAGGGCACCAAAGCTCATTCACTGAGATTCCCTCCATTTTTCCCTTTATCTGAGGTTTATAACCCTGTGTTATAAACATTGATCTCACAGACTATCCACACAATTTGAGCATGAGTGTAGACGACACCTGAAAAAAAATCATATATTCGTAAAATTCAGGCCAAATCCAGGTTTCACCAGTCTCTGAAGGTTCCTCCAGATTTTTGCCAGCATAACTGGTCTCAGAGGATTTTAATGTTAGCCAAGGACAGCACAGTAATGGTCTATTAATTAGCCAGTTTCTATCAACACCCGCAGTGCAGTTTTATTACCCGTGACGGCAGGCAGCAATCTGCCCTCGGAATCAGGTGAAGGAGTGTTCTGCTTGCTGAATAGTCCTCATCTCTGATGATATCTGATGAAATCAAACCTATTCCAGACAGCTTTCTCACCACCAAATATTCTTGAACCAGGGATTAAAAACAAAACAAAACAAAACAAAACAAAAAAACAAGAAAAGAAACATCCCAAATAATTTGTTTCAATACATGATCTCCAGGTAGTTCAAAGCCTCCCACAGCCATATTAGAAAACCTACAGCAAGAGAGAGCTAGAAGGTTTTTTAAATTAATAAAATTTTTGGTATAAAAGGAGCTCAAGGATTATTATTAGTTTTTAAAATTGCATTATGGAAGTTTTGCTGTCACACCCCAACCACAGCAACATCACCCCAGTTACTGTGAGGAGTTTGTGGCACACTCCTATTTATGTTCCAGTGAAAGGTGTAACTGGGGCATGTGGATAAACATATCCAAAGTGATTTTAAGTATCTGGCAATTTAGCACAGTGCTATAAACACCTCATTGCTCCTCTCTTGTTCCCCCACCTCAGAGCTGCCTCAGCTCCCAGGATTGAGCTGGATCTGCCCCAGTGTGAGACAAGAGCTCCACACACCTCCCTCTGACTTAAAGCACCCTTTATGCTGCCTCATATTCCCTTTACCAACACAAAGTGAAACATGAAGTTCTCTATCTCTCTTTGTGTTTAAAAAGTTATATATTTCAAATGTTAACACCTACAATTTAAATGGATTTCTTTTTTTAAGGAAGAGGGTAACAATAACTTTTAGACTGAAAAAGCAGGGAGAGACTAGTGAAGTGCAAAGTTAGGAAAATCTCATTTTATTCAGTCAATTAATTGTCAATATTAAATCCTATAAAATTAGTAAAAAATATGTAAGGCAGGTTTATCCTTATGAAGATAAGTGCAAAGGAGAGTGTGCTGTGTAAGTCTTCAAGTGAATCAATATTTTGACAAACCTGATATTTACACTCACACATTTCAAACCCTTTGATGCCCACGTGGGAATTGGCCTCACATACATGGGTTGCCAAATGCATATTCATTAACTTCAGAACTGGCTAATCCAATAAATGAAAGAAAGAAAGAAAAAGAAAGAAAGAAAAAAAACCCCTCACAACAATGCTCTGGTAGCATTCTTATGGTGTCATTTATTGTAAACATAATCCAAGTGGCTCATTCCAGACGTGCTACTAAAAGCTTAAAAACCACTGGCATTGCTTAGCCCCAAGTCAAATCCTGCACAAAGAAAAGGCCTTCAGGCCAAGCCAAATGGAAAAAGGGAATTAGAAGGATGTTACTCATTCATTACTGCCACTTTAATCACTTAGAGGTCCAATTAAGTATAAATCATTAGTATTAAGTTACTTTATCCAGGACCCTTTATACCACACATAGCTGGATTTGGAGGGCTCTCGGTGGCTAGATGGAGCGTGAGCTGCAAAAGGCAGTCAGATGTTGGGTTCCCCCCTCCCTCTCCCTTTCCCCCTTGCTCTGAAATTGATAAATGAAGGCTGCATTCTAGGTGCAGCAGTAATTTCTGTAGTGCAGTCAAGTGCTAGGTCCCTTGTCTCCTCCGAGCAATGAGGCCACTGTCCCCTCTAATGCCTGAGCCTTCCCCTGGGCTGCTGGAGGGCCGGACCAGAACCAGGCACGGTTTCATTTCCATGCACAAACCCCCGGGGTGGGAGCCCTTTATTCATTAACAGATTCATCCTTTCCTGAGGAAGGAGGAGGAGGGAATAGGAAAGTCAGGAGAGAAAGTGGCTTTCATCCCTTTCCTGCTCCCTGCCCGCAGTCACTGCCTGAATCTCTCCTGAGAAGCAAAGTGACTTTGGGGCATGTGAAAAAAACGATGCAATGGCATCTTCTAAGGTCTTTTCCTCTTCTCTTCCTTTTCACCCCCCATCTTCCCAGGGATAAAATTTCCCCAGCGGCCCAGATCACTGTCTGGGAAGCATATTTCCTTCTAATCGGTTTTACAGCTCTTTTAAAGTAATATGTCAGATCATTTTCTCCATATACATAGTTAATGAAAGTAACCCTACAAATTCATTTTAAATAGATGGAAGTTGTTATAACCCTGATCTGGAATTTATTACATTCATTACAATCTTGCTGAAGTAGGTAATGTAATGGACTATTACTTTTATTATCTTTTTAATCCCTCAAAATTATTAGGAACTGACTAATATTTGGCATCACCCTGTTAATGTTTAAACAGAAATTGATATCTTCATTCATCTAATAAATGATGGGATCTTTTTTCTGCAAAAGAACTAAAGCTGGTGACTCTTTTTTTACACTGATCTAGGCCAAAAGATTCCTAAGTAAAATCATAAACTGACAATATGATAATTTTATTAAATCAGCCCTTTTATCAGCTCATGAGAAGGTTTTCCAGAACATTTTCATGGCTCCTGACTGCCTAGAGCACAATCAGAGCCCCATTAGCTTCTGTCAGGGATGGATTCAGATTTTATTTCAGCAGTCAGCCCTTTGCTACAGCCTTTTTCCTGCTGACCAACAGAAGCAAAGCACTTCACAAACACTCTCCTGGTCAAAATAAAATTTCTTACACACAAGAGCAGTGTTTTTCAAGGTTATGTGCTTTAAGCTGGCCTCCCCAAGCTATCACTTTCTTGTACATGTTCTGGAACAGAGTGTCCAGTCCCAGCTCGCTGATATCCAGCAGGATGTGGTGTGTAATTCACAACACAAAGGTACAGGTGCTTCCTCCTCCTGCCCCTCACCCCCTGCTAGTGACCCTTCCAGGTTCACAAAGTGCATTTCCTCTGGCACTCGTGCGCTGCATCACCCATGGCTGGGTTCAGGAGCTCTGGGGGTTGTTCCAGCTGACAAACACAGCACAAACACGTGGAAGGAGCTGTCCAGGGCTCATCACTGCTCACATGTGTGTGCACAGCCTGGGCAGGGGGGACTGAAGTGGTGCCTGGTGCCGTGCAGTGTCCCCTGGGGCCCTGGACTTTCCACCAGGAGTGATAGGGACTGCACTACAGCCCTCACCTGCCCCAGCTGCTGATATCTCAATGGGAATCTGTGCACACGGATCTCCCTGGGAGAAGCTTCCTGCTCTGGGGAGGTTACTGGAGTTCAGCTGCAGATGCAGAGCCATAAGGACAAGGGCAGGGGTTTGCCATATTCCATGAGTCCCCCTAAACTGGGACCAATGTCACTGATCATCTGTTGTAGTTGTGCCACTCACTCTGCCAGGAGTAGAGTTCAGTTCTATTTGAGCAGTGTTTTTGCTTTTCTATACAAAATCTATTACCTGGGCATTACCTCTGGCTAAAGCTTCCCAAAGGCATCTAAACAGCAAAGTCCCATTTTTGGGAATTATTTAGATAGAGACAGTTACAGTGCAAACAAGTTTCTGATGGGATTAGCAAAAGCACCTCAACTTTATTTTACTTTGGCGATGATGAAGGTGCTTTTGAACCTCCCATAAAACACCTATTTGTACTTTTGGAAAGCTTTAGACACCTTGAAAATGAGGAGTAGAAGTCACTTCTAAAATTGCACAAACAAATCTGGCCCTTTGGCACTGCCAGAAATGTTCCCCAGCATGCAACCTTTGAAAACATCCAAATTTTATTATAAGATTTTTAATCTGTTTCTCACCTTACAAACACTATTAATATTCATTATAGATTTAGGCTGGAATGAAGACGACAAAGAGCTCTTTACAGATTCTTTGGAGTAAAACTCGGGTTTTACAGTACAGTGCAGATGAAAGACAAAAAAATTTCTTTGGACAGTAGCCCTAAAATCCAGTTACTGGGATATATGTGTTCATATACATTAGAAAGACCTTTTTATTGCTGTATAGGTGACAAAATGCACAGAGTTGGCATGATAAAAGAACTAAAGAAGGAACTCACAGCATGGTTTATTTTTAATTGAGATGAAAAATGAAAAATATAAAAATTTAGATGCAACCCTGAAAGAGAAACATTTTCTGCAAATTGAACCAGCTGAAATGAATATTAGATATATTCACAGAAGTAAAGAACACTGGGACAAAACATGAAAGGCAAGTAGACAAGTGCCAGCTTTCAGTGAAAATGATAAAAATGTTAGCAGGGAGAGCCTGCTTGCACTGTGTGATTGTGGGAGTTTTGGGAATCATGTGGAAACAACCAACCTGCAAACTTTTACCTGCAAATATTCACATATTCAAATATCCCTGAGTGCCCAGTATTGGAGAGTAGCTGGGGTTACAGATGCAGCTGGGCTCTCTCTGCTGTTTATGGTGGCCCTGTGCCAGTTTGTACCAGCTAAGGATCTGTCCCCAACATAATCATGTTGTGTCTTCAAATGTCCTCTCAAAGTTCAATCACCATTTTTATTGTGTCGAGCTGAACATGCTGTATGTGCTGACCAGAAAAATCTCTGAATCATATTGGTGGCCTTAGCTCTTAGACCTGACAGCCACAAAAGATATGGCAGAAAGATGCTATTCGCTGGGATTCCTGTACTCCTAAATACATTTTAAAAATATGTGCTTTTTATATCTGCCTACAAAATGGAAAAAAAAAATTAAGAAATTATTAGATTTTTGTGGCTAGTTCACAGAAAATCAAGTCTTTTTGCACATTAAAACAAGTATTTTCTTGTCTCACATTGCTTTATGATCTGCTGCTGAGATAGAGTAAAATGAGCAGAGGAAAAGAATTCTTTTTTTTTTCTTTTTTTTTTCTTTTTTTTTCTTTTTTTTTTTTGTATTCCAAATCCTGCTTTAATAAGACTGCAAGTCTCTCTTTTTCTCTCCTTATAGCCCTACAGCAAATAAATGGAGGTGTCAGCCCAACACCCTTGTAGGTTTAAACTGAATGGAAGTGTCCTTTTGAAAAGCTTGTTCTGTCTGACAGTTCTGAATGTGCTCCTATTGCAGTTCCTTTGAACCCCCATCTTTTCTGTGTTGGTGCTCTGCTGACATGGCTTTTCGTTGAGTTAAAGATTAACAGAGTGCTGCAGAATGACAGGACTTTGTGATAACTTAATTGCATGAAGCATAGTTGTTCCTATGCAAATCAGAGTGTAATTGGTCACTAAGAAATTACTCTGCCTGTGTAAAGATGGCAAAATGGATTTTGGACACACGTGGGAATAATCTGTTACCTTTTATCATACTTGAAAAACATAGTTCATAGTTTTTATGGTGAGTGTTGGACAATGCATTTCATGCCATGAAAGTATTTGATTATGTACATTAAATATCAAGTTTGAGAGCTCTAAAGCCTCCTTCATTTTAAGTCTATTTTAACTGCTGACATTGGAATTAACATAACAATGTGGGAGCTCTGCAATAGATTTATGAACTGTGAATCCTTATGGACATATCTTGCAAAGGTCCCAGGGTATCTACCAGCCAGAGAGGACATGGCAGAAACTCTTTTAAATGAGAAAATACTGAAGAATCTGCCTGAAATGGTTTCTTTATTACAATTAGGTTTGAGTACTAGTAAGTACGGGATTATAGCATCATCTAAAAAAATATCATAAACCAGGCAGGAAAATGATATTCCAATCACAGAAAAAGGACCACTCCAGGGCAATTGCTGCAGCTCTGCCTGAAGGTCTGTGCTAAAGAGCAAATGAAAAAACAAGGTTAAGAACTAAAGAGGTGTGTGATGACCACGGAATCTTTACCAAACTCTTTAGCACTTCACCTTAAACAATGGCAGGGTATCACAAACTGAATTCCGTGAGCTAAGCCCTGTCTTGTGTGGAAAGAGTGCAATTACAGCACATCCCATCCTTCTCCCCGGTGTTTCACTGCAGAGCTTCAACACTTTAGGAATGCTAAAGCACAACGGAATGGAAATGGTATTGGAACAGAAAGAGCCTCCCGAAATGAACTGTACGCAGCCCCTTGTGTTGGCATGATTGATACTGGAGCATGTAGGTGTAATGAAACTGATGCTGTCTCTTCTGCACCTGTGATTTATTGAGTACAAATTTAAGATGAGAAAAGGCCCCATACCAGGAGCTGCATCTTCCCCCTCAAAGAGGGTATGGTCATCCATCACCAGCCATTGCAAAAGGCCCAATAGTGAGCGGCTCATCAGATGAGCCAATAGTCTCTTTGTTGGGATTCCTAACAAGTGTTGGATCAGCAAAAGTCTATTTAGGCTGGTGGACCTTTCAAGACCAATTTGTAGTGGGTCACTGATTCTGCTAGTGTATTATCTTCTTTACTACTAGTACCAGTTGGGCAAGCAGCAAAGATTAATGATTTTAGCTGCCGACTGTTTGTGGCAATCTACTGCTTCTGGACCAAAGATTAAGATTTTTTTGTGCTTTACTAGAAAGAACACACCTTTTATCTGGGACCCATTTTGATTTGCTGAGTTCTGTACAAATACTAAAAGAAAAATAAAATAATGGGCACCTCTAAGTTGCCTTTTTAATGGCAATGAAAAGGATTTTTGCTGGTGCATAGCACGAGAGAAGTGGGTTTTGAAAGGCAATGATAAAACTCAAAGCTGAGGGTAAGTTTTGTGCTTATTGGGATACAGAATATGGTGGAGCACAACTCTCTGCCTCATCCCTCAATATGCAGTGCTGGGGAAATCCCAAGATCTCCCTTCTTCTTAAAAGAAGGGGAATGAGGGAAACGAGACTCACTATAGCAAGAACTCATTTTCCAGGTTTGTATTTCATTATTTCAGACGGCAGAAATTCCCATTATATTGGACTTAACTATAGTAAAAAATAACACAAATCCTTCCCGGGATCCTGAATCTGTGCTGGGATCCCTTGGTGCTTCTGGGGAGTTCCTGGGATGCTGAGTGGCTTTGTCCACTTTTGGAGCCACTTTCTCTGTAAGAGAATTCCAAAAGGAGAACGTTGTGACTGTATTATCATGGTAGAACTAAATGAGACTCTGACTGACAACTTCCAAAAAAGCAAACAAGGCATTGGAGAGACTTTGATTAAACATATCTTTTCAGATATGTTATCTAATATGTTATCTCACTAGCCCAGCAGTAAACTCAGGTTCCAAGCTCAAGAGGTTGGATAGCAGGACTCTGGGCAATTCTAGGGAAATGCCACTGGCTCCTTAGAGAAAGACAAGACCTGGTACTGCTCAGCTCCCTGGACAAACCACTGCTGAAGAAATTAGAAGTGGAAATATAATGACAACTAAATAACTCTGCTCTTGGAAAGGAGAAGGGTAAAAGAGCCCTAAAAACGGTAAAAGAAGCCCAAACCACAGCAGTTCTGAAAATTCTGGTCCAAGTTTTCTTTATCAGTATTATTTGCCTATTCCAGTGTGATTTGCCAGAAGCTTCCCATCAGCTGCAGAGGAGACAAAGAGCAGGCCAGCAGAAGGATGTGAGCAACCAGGAATGAGAGAATGGTACAGAAATCAGAGCAATTCCTGCAGGAATTATTATTCACAGTGGGCTTCGACTGCAGGTGGATCAGGACTCATGGGTGAGCTCAGGGATGTCCTGTGCACCCCTGGGAATTTAAAGACATGGCTCAGGAGTGTTTCCAAAGGAAAGCCCAGGATTTTCCCTCAACTGAAAAACAGGACAAAGCACCCGAGTGCATGAAAAATGCACTCATCGAGGATCTAATTTTTAAAAGGAAGTGTTGTATAAATGACCTAATAAAAAAGTGATCTAATTGTTTCCACAACTGCTTCTGAAATGGCCAGGGCCTTTTCTCCTTGCTTGTCATTGTTGGTGGAGTCATAAATCACAACCCGGGAGATCACTCAGCTCCTGACAATCTGCAGCCATGCTACCAGGTCCTGTATTCAGCCAGGCCATGAGCACTGACAAGCTGTTACTTAAGCAGCTGACAGGTTCAAAATAGCACAAACTACAAGGATTTTGTCAAGTAAAGAGATTTTAATTTATTTTTTACATGCTTATCTTCTGCCCCTGTCGTAAGCACTGTCAGAAAACATGGTACTCCCCTGTAGGTGCTGCAAATTCCCATGATGACATCTAACATGGATATGAATTTTCCACTGTGCTATTTCTTGAAATATTGATGCAATTTCATAAGGCAGGTGACGTTCTCTGGTTTTGAAAGGTGTTTATTAAAAAAAAAAAAGTCTTCCATGTGACCAAGGAGGGTGTTTTCCTCCTTCAGCTACTGAAATAGGCTTTCATCAAAAAAGAAAACCACAGAAAGCTGAAATTTGCAACTCACACCTTGAAATGTTTTGGTGTCTGTCTCTCTGGATTTACCTTTGGTGGCCCTTGGGTGCTGGCAGCCTGCAGGGTTCCCTGGGAGCAGGGTGCTGCAGCCAGGGCTCCCCTGGCTGGGATCAGCAGGGAAAGCTCCCTGTCCCACTCAGCTGTGCAATGCAAACAGCACTTCTGGCCACAAAGACAGGGTGGTGACAGACATATTTGAAATCCCAGCTACCCAAACAACAGTAGGTGTTTCACAAATGGGATCCTTTGGCTGACAAACACCCTTCTCTCTTTTGTTCCCCCGACAAAATTGAGCTTGCTCTCTTTGTAGCCGTATCCCATTCCCTGGTCAGCCTTGCAAACGTGTTTTGACATTGCTCACTGAACCTGGGCCATATTTTCAACACACAGTTATGGAAACTGGAGTGCATCTGGCACTGCAAAACACCACACTGGAATTTCTTCTCTTGTATTAACAGCAGAAAATGCCCTTCCTAAACAACTTCACAAAAAAATCACACAATTCATAAAGTTCAAGCTCATTCCTCTAAGAACTCTCTTGGATTTAATGACGTTAAGCAGCAAATTTGGTGGTAGCTACTAAGCTGAACCCCTAACCAAACCCCATTGGCAGTCATTCTTTTTGGGATGGTCATCCCATAGGCTGCAGCTTCTTTCTTTGAAGAAACTCTCCCATGGCCAGGGAAAGTAATAAAACCAGTTTTTTTCAATGAATCACCGGAAGGTGACCTAACCTTTGCTCAGAAGGAACAAGCACCTGACAGAAAGTTGAGGCCAAGGAATGAACCTTCCTGACCTATGCAAGAGGTACCAAGAACTGAATTAATAACTGGGCATTGGCAAGGGCAGAGCTGGTGTTGTGGTGGACTTCTAACTCAGCTACCTCAGAAATTAAATGGGGAGTTTACGTGTGGGGGAGAAAAAGCTGGACAAATTTCTTCATAGTGGGAAAAGAGAAGGGAAGAGAAAAAGAGTATTATAATAATCTCACAGTGCAATGTTTTGGGGTTTCTTTGGGTTTTCTTGCACTCCAAACACAATTTTGGTTTCATGAAGCCTTGGTGCACAAGCAGAGGACACTGGTGGGCAGTGTGCTAGGTAGGGGCCAAGGACTGAGCTTGGACTTTTGGAAAACCTTGGCTGGAGAGCAAAGCCAAGTAACTCCTCATGGCCAGGAAAGGGGAGGAAATGCTTGTGGGAGAGCTACATGTCACAGGATCCTTTTCTGTGCCCTCTCAACTCAGGTACAGAAGAAAAACATGTTGCTTGCAGATAAATCAATTGAAAGTCAGGTCCTCATGCTTAGTGTAGGCTTTACAAAACAAACAAACAAATACACAATAAATGCAAGGATTCTCTGCAAGCACAGCGCAGTAGAAACTGTGAGACTTTGCTTCCTTTTCACTTCAAGCAGATCATTATTTTGTCCAAGTTCAGACTTGGATACAGTATTTTTTTCCCTGCTGAATTCAAAGGTGAAGTGCACAGCTGGCCCAGACTCCAGTCTGCTCTGTGCAGAATCGAGCTGCCTTAGAGGAAGATCAGATCTCTGCTCCTGATGCTCAGCAGCCACAGGAAAACATGAAGGCAGCTGCTCAGGAGCTGCTGTGACACTGTGGGGCACTGAGCAGAGCAGAGCAGAGACACCGTGCTCTGGGGAGCACCCAGGGACACCTGACATGGAAAAAGGTGTCACCCTCATTGCTGAGCAGAGACTGAGCCCCTCACTGTGTGAGGGCAGCCCAGGGCAAAGGCTGGATGAACACAGAGCATGCAAAGAGCTGCTGTCAAAATCACCTTCCTGCAAAGGAGCAAAACACTGCAGGGCAAAGTAGCAGCCCTGCATATTCACCTTTATTTAGGTGTTTGGTGATTGAACAGTAAAATGCCAGCTCTTCCACAGGAGATTTTTAGCCACTTTCATAGGATAGTTTTAGCCAGTAACTCTTCTTAATTAAAGAGGTCAAATGGCATGGCCAAGGCCAGAAAGGAAATTAGTGGCAGAGCAAGAAAACCTGATGCTTCTCCTTCACCGCCCCCAGTTCCATTAATTGCTCAAACTTGTGGAGAGCTGAGCCGAAAGAAACCAACAGGAGTTTCAGTGGTTTGAAGGTCAGGGCCAAGCACAGCAAAACCCTGGGGCACAAGTGTGTTTGTGCTCTCCCTTCCCTGCAGCAAGTGTGTATTCCAACACCCTCAGCAGAGGAGGTTCCTCCTCCTTCACTGGAGTCCCTTGAATAAAGAGATGCTTCTGGGAGCACACTGAGCAAATGGGTTATTTTGAAAGGACAAGTTAGCTCTATAATTTGCCTTCACAATGTGTTCTGCACTCTAATTACAAATGCAAACACAGTAATTGAGAACAGCATCATAAAACTCTTAAGGAAGCCGTAAGTGATATAATACATGGACATGTTTACCATTTGGTGCAGCAGGATGCCTCTGTGATGTTTTCCCCATGTTTAAACAGGGTGGAGATTTGCTTTTCTTTCATAAAATTAATTCCATGGCAGCAATTCTTCTCTCAGCCTCCCCTCTCCTGAGCCTGCCTCAATTAAAATACAGCTTTCAGAAAACATCTCTTCTTTTTTCTCAAGTGAGAAAAAACCTCTCTCTTTCTTTTGAAAGATGTAAACTTATTAATTCAAGCTATTCCAAGGGAAGAAAAAAGGGAAAATATTAGTGTGTTTTCTGCCTATGAAGTCCCACTCTTGCCTGCAACAGCAATAATTCATCAGGGTGAAGTGTAGAAAGGACTGGGGGGCTGCACTGCTACTCCCTCTCCTTAACTGTCCTTGGGGAGCCTTCAGGCCTTCCCATGGTTCACAGAAGAGAGGTCCCCACAGAGTTTTCCTTCAGGTAGCACTGCCTGGATAGTGCAGGCAAGAAGTTGCTCTTGTGCTCTTCACCCACTGACTGCCCTGTGCTGGGCTGTGGAGGAGAGTTCAGAGCTCCAGTTTTTCCCAGTTCAAGGAGCATGAACAGCTTAGGCCAGTGAAGTCAGGTAAGCAGTGTGCAGGCTGGGTGAGAGCTTTCTGCCTGGATGGACAGGAGGGTCTACAACACCCAGCATTCCTACATTCCTGTCTTCACCCACTTTGCCCTTCTAAACCTCCCTTTCTGCCATCTCTTGGGTCACCCTTCCCATGTCAACCTGGGGTCCTGCTGCAAACAAGGCTTTAAATCAGGGCAAAGTCCAAGGGCCTCAAAAGTCTTCCCAGATAAGACACAGAGAAGTGGAAAATCAAACATATCAGCCCTGCCCTCTGGAAAGCCCCTTTGGGATGCTGGGTGGTGGGGAGGAGTGACCAGGAGGATGCACAGACCTCAGGGAGTCCTGCAAGAGGAGCCGTGGGACCGACCCTGCCGCAGAGGGGCCAGGCAGCAGCACTGAGAAATAAACTGAGAGAGGATCGGGTCTGAGTGTGCACAGACAGGATCCTACAAGCTCACCTAAGCTGAACAGCTGCTAAATAACATGCCAAATCATGTGATTCAAAGCAGAACAGTTCACCCTGCCTTTCGAGATCAATGAAGACGTGTGTCCTCTGTGCAGCTCGCTCCGGCTCACACGTGCACACCCCGTCTCTTCAGATTTGCTGAAAGCTGCTATGGCCTGATTTTCAGAGGTGCTGAGTGCCTGCAACTCATCATGACAGGCTATACATCAAATCCATCACCTCTTGGGAAACTTGATTACCCTGGTGGAAACCCTCATTTCAAGCATTTAACTGGTTCCTACTGGTTTCAGCCAGTCAGCTCGGTTTTGGAATGGATCACTCAGTTTGGGCTGTACTAGCCCTTCAGGAGAAATAAATCCAAATCCATGTAGACCAGTGAAGGAATCCACTAGAAAGGTATCAATTAAAGAAAAAAAAATTCTATTTTTAAAACATTGAATCAATAAAAATAACTCACACTTGGCTGGTTAGAGCTGTTCATCAGGTGACTTGCTGAACAGATGTCTCCAGCTGGGAATTCTTGCATGAAATTCTCCATCTTCTCCTTTTTTATAGAAGTCAGTTATTAAAGAAGTATATTAGAAGCTTGAAACATGTGCTAATTCAAGCCAGGAAAGCAACACAAAGCAGAAACCACACATACATTGCCAAGGGATAGGTTGCTGAGGTGTAATCACAGCTTTAAAGGGTGAGGCTCTTTATCTGGATGTGTGAAGGACGAAAACACACTTATTAAAGCCCCTGCAGATACAGAGTTAATGCTGAAGATAAACAGGGCACTCGCACTGAAAGCCTGGAGAATCCTAGAGAAAGCTGTCCAGGAGACTCTAATCTCTTTCTTCACAATGCTCATAGAATTTATAAAGCAGTGGCTAATTCTGCATGTGGAGATTAGTTCACAGATATTAGGGAATAATTTTTCCTAAATTTTCAGCCATGTTGGGGTATAATATATGTATTTTAAAAATCTAATGAATGCTCATGTTAATGTTTGGCCAAAGAGGGATAACTGAACCTGCTGTAGCAGGGGCATTTACTGCCTGCTGCAGGAGCAGGGTATAGGCTGGAAATTTTAGTGTGTTTTTGTCTCCACTAATATATGAGGAATTAATCCTGCTAGAGGAAAAGCAGTAGAAATTGTCTTCCTTGGTACAGCAAAGCTGAAATGCTTTTTGGATTGCCATTAAAATAGACACAGAAGTGAAGGAACCTTCCCTGAGCAGCTTCACTCTTGCAGCAGCCTGTGCTCACCTTGCAGTGCCCCTCTCCTTGCTGCACTCTCCTGTATCCCTCTCCCAGCCCAGGGCATGCAGTCACTGTTTGTGGGATGTTTATGGGATCCCAGGATGATCCATGGCTAACTTTGCTGCAGAGCATCCAGCTGGAGAAGCAGAGGGTGAGAATTTGCAGCGCTGCTGTGCTGTCAGCTCTCCTGCACAAACTCATTTAACCATTCTGCAGAGGAGCTCTGGAATTAAAGAAATAGTTACAGAGAAGCTGCAGCTTGTCCCAGGGGCAGCAGCCAGCTCCACGTGTCCTCCCCATGTCCTGGCCCAGTTGTGTCAGATCCCCCCCCTCAGATCCTCCTTAGGATCCTGGTAGTGGCCAATGATGGGAAACACCTCCAGTTTTTCTAGGGCCTGGAGATCTAATGAGATGTAAGCTGGGAGGTGTTTGTGACACACAGCAACCACAGACACACAGGCTAAAACTCACTTTTATTTCCTAAAGACAAAAGGACAAGTTTAACCATGAGCCAAATATCTTGTTTGGGCAAATGGAGCAGAATTTACACTCTGAGTTTGATTTTAAGTATGAGTCTGGTGCTATTCAAGGCTGTGAATCTGTTTATATGTAAAAGAAACAAAGATCAGGAGCCTTTTATTTTCTCCTGTCTTTGTAACAGCTGAATAAGTGTTCCTCAACCAACAGGGAAAGCAAACAGAAACATTTCCCCAGAATTGTTCCCTTTCTTTTTCTCTCTTATTTTCCCTTCATATATGTAGGACTTAAAAATATTTGGGGAGGAAGAAGGAGGCTTGCAGAATCCACTTTGTTTCCAGTTTGGCTCATCTTTACTTCTCAGAAATGCACAAAAGGACTTTATTAAACTGCATAACAGGCTTCTCCTAAATACTTCCTCACTTTTCTCCTGCACCTGAATCTATATGGAGGGACTAGAGAAGGAAGGTAGCTGAATTCCTTAGGTGGAGAGAGAGCTTCATTCCCAAAGGGCACAACAAACCCCATCCTTCCCCTTCTGATCCACAAGAGCACAGAAGCTGCAAACCTGACCAGTACATCAAAAAGGAGCTTGAAAAATACTTGGAGCAAAAAATGCTAACGGTGCATCCTTCTCCTGTAACTGCACTGATATTAAATCAGGAAACAGTACGGAACAACCACAAATACATATATACAGGGGCTGTCAAAACAGAAGCAAAACCAAATCCCTAATGGGCACTAAAGGTGGAAAGAGCAAAAAGAATATACAGTATAGGCTTTATGATTATATTTAAATCCTTATGCAGCAAATGCTGGAAAGGGAATTCCAAAAATTTTCTCTATATAAGCAGTTTTTTTTATCCAGGACTTTGTGCAATGAAAAGGAATTACAAATCAGTCTGAATGAAAGGGTACAGGTCTGAGTGGGTGTCAGAACAGGCCTGTGGACTCCTGGGCTGTGATAGCATCCTCCTGATCCTGCAAGGGCCCAGGGATGCACCCAGCCCTGCTGGAGCAGCCTTTCTGCTGCCATGGATGTTGAACCTGCAGCAGCACTGTCTTTCTGCAAAGGTGCTTCCATGCTCCTTCCATGCTCAAGCACAACTGAGGCCAGAACTTCCTTCCTGGCTGCTAAAGATCTGATCATCAAGAAAGCCTCTCACTGAGTTCCTTGAAAACACGGGCATCAGACTATGGCCAGAAAGGGATGTTGAGCTTTTCTGGAAGATTTCCTGGCTTCTCATAACTTTGTAACATTGGGGTCCAGGACACCTTCCCTGTCTCTCTGACCTCTCACTTTTCTGTATCTCTTCCAAGGGAACTAAAAACCCTTGGAAAGATCACCTTTTCCACCCAGACGTCTGTGCACCCAGACATCTGAGATCCTAGGAGAAGCAGATAAGCAGGAGAGACTTTTTTCCTCTAGTAAGATGTGGTCCAAGTTCTGAAGTGTTTGAAAAGCCTTTGAATGACATGAAATGGTATTGCAAGATACAGCTGCAGCAATTACAGTTCTTCAGCTTCTGCTGGCTACTTCAGTCCCCAAAGGCGACTTCTGATCACTCAGGAAGGTTTTGGTGCTGTTTATTGGCTACAAGCTCCTAAAAGGGCTCAGATAATGAGTTCAAGATGCCACGGTTCAAGTGGGAAGCAAGACTCAGCCAAGCACAAGAGGAAAGCTGGTCCTAGCAAGGCTCAAACAGGGGATTTTGTGCTTCTGGATCAGGTATATCTGCTAAAAACAATTTTCACCGTGATGGAAAGGGGGGTAACAACAAGAACGTGTATTAGAGAATGAGGCTAGGATGAGACTGCAGAGTTTGCAAATGGTGAGAGAGACAAATTCTCTTGAAAACAAATTTGGACCGATGCAGTCACAGTATGATGGGGCTAAGGCTGAAAGAAATAACGAGAAACAGAAGATTTCTGCTCTCTGCCTGCCTCCCTGCCGAAGGCACCCTTGCAGGAGAGGATGAATCGATGCCATTTGGTTTGGAAGTCACCCTCTTTCCCACCCCCCTCCCAAACCCGGAGTGCAGCGAGACCCTGAGCCGACTGCAGAGGGTGCCACGGAGGGCTTGTGCTTCTCTCCCTGCACAGGAAGGCAGGACCCGGGCACAGCAGCAGCAGCAGCCGCTCCCCTCCGCTCCCCCCGGGCCGCGCCGCTGTCCCGGGCTAACCCCGAGCAGCGGGGAGCACCGGGAAGCCGTTCTCCCTTCCAAAAAGAAAATAACCCCAATTGCCTGGGTCCGGCATCCTCCGAACCTCGCCAGGACGGGAGCCTCGCCGGGGCATCACCCCAACTTGTGCTGGTGCGGTGCCCACCGCAATTCCCCCATCAGGAGCTCCCCATTCCATCCGCATCAGTGCCCCCAAAGCTCGCTGCAGCTTTTTGGGGTGTTCGTGTTTGTCTGCCAGGGCCGGCGGAACTCGGGGGCACCCGCCGGGCAGTGACACGGCCCCGCTGCCGGCACAGCCCCGTTCAGGGACCGCCTTCATCGTGGGGTGTTCAGTCACCCCCCAAACCCCCTGGCCCGCACAGCACATCCCGTCCGGGAGCACTGACGACCCCCGCGACCGAGCGAACCCCAAAGCCGCTGCCCGTACACCCTTGACCGCCCCTGCTCAGCGGGGATTTAACGCTGGACCTCGGGAAAGAAAAATCCCCCCCTAAAAACCTACCCTTCTGAAGTGTTGCTCCGCTCCCTTCTCCCAGATCCACCTGTGAAAACGTGTCTAGGGTCAGTACTGGGGTTTGCCCCGCTCTTAACCGGCTCGGGCTAAAATCTGCAGAGGTCCCAGTTAACCCAGAAGGGTTCAATCGCTTATTTTATACAGCAAAGCCGCTCTCCAGACTTTGTCCAAATAACGTTGCCCGCTCTACTTTGACAATCCTCGCAGAAAAGGGAGAGCGAGGGGTAACAAAGCCTTATGATTACCGGTAGTAATTTAATCCTAAATTCCTGGGCCATTCCCATCAGCCCCAACAAGCAAACATCAACACTTTTCTTTCTCATGCACATATATCTGCGATAGATGATTAACCAGGTCCCTCGCTGCTTACACAGGGGGAAAAAACATCCTGACAGCCAGCACCGTGTCTGCCTGCGGTTTGGGAAATTAAAAATCAAGCGAGGGGAGGTAGGAATTAGGAAAGTGATGCTCTTTTCCTCCATCAGTGTCGGCTGCCAGCCACGGGTAATTTAGGTTTGGGTCTATGTTTGTTAACAAATCTCTCATTTCAGTCAACATATCCCGCTCATGTTACGGGATAAAAAAGAAAAGCTAATTCTGGGGCAAAAGTAGCGGTCAGCTACCAAAACCGAGGAGCGCTTCTCAGAGAACCGAGCACGGAAACTTCATACCTAAGAGTTTTCTTAATTTTCATCTGAGTGCTTATACATGCTGTTTCTAAGAACTGGGAATTGGGATGCCAGCGTAACACAATTCCCTTTCTAAATGTCAGTGACCCGATTTAGGCAGAGCCCTACCTGAACAAACAGGGTTTTGTTCTGTGTGTTGCAGTTTTAAGGGAGAGATTTCAAATTTCAGTGTCTCCAGCACCCCTACTGCCATGCCCTGGGCGGACGTGCCTCCGGAGCTGATCAGAAATGACATTATCATTTTCTCTGAACCCGTCCCGATTTTGGCCGGGAGTTTGCGGAAGGCAGGGGGAAGTGAAGGGAGAGCGGGAAGAAGTAATTTTTTTTCCTCGAAACGAACCTTGAAAAACCGGATCTTAAAATACAGCAAGCAAAAAAAAATTAAAGCAGCTCGATTAGCGGGTTTCGGATGCGGGAAGAAGGTGGCAATTAAACAAAAATTGCCGGGAGTGCTCGGTGGGGAGGCGAGCTACAGGGCCGGGCAGGTGGGCGCCTCTTCTTCCCCCTGCGCGGTGCGGAGGAGACGGGGAATCCTTCCCGCAGGAGCCGGCAGCCGCCGCTTTGCCCCGCCGTGGCTTTTAGGGTGCGGGGGCCGGGATGCTCGGAGCTCCCTCCCTCCCCTCGCCCGCAGCACCGCGGCCGCGCGGATGGGAAACACTTCTGAGCTGCCTCGTTGGGCTGTTCAGCCCAGAAATCCTTCTCCAGCAGCACCGTTTCTGCCCCAGTCCCTGCCAGAAAAAAAAAAAAAGAAAAAAATGTATACACATAATGTAAAACGCACGTGGGAATGACGCCCCTAACATAAAAATCCCATCGAGAATAACCTTTGGTGGCTGAATTAAAATCTACAATGAACAACTGGAGATTCGGGGCACGGAGCTGTTCTGACTTCAGTCAGCCGCTTAACGCCGCAAGTTTTGTGGGATGTATTTTAGAAAGGGGATCGAGGCATGGAAGGGCAAAGAAACGGACCCAGGAAGTGCCCTGAAATTTTATGACTGTGAGGACGGAGGCTGAAAACCGATCTATAGTTCACCGCTTAAAAGATTAAGGAAAGGGACAGAGTGTGTATGGACAGGGAGATAAATGCTTCCCTCCGCCTTTCAGTAGCTCCACCTTGTGAATATACCTCAGTAATTATGAGAGGGAAAAGTATTATCCATCTAATGGCACATTTTGCAGAGCTGCGTCCGGGCTTCCTAAGCACTCGCCAGTGTCCCCTTTCTCTCAGGGGCGACGATAATGTTTAACGTGCAGGTAAAAATAAACCTCTCCCCAAGCAGCTTCCAGGACCTCAGAAATAACAAGCCCAGCGGACCCGCACGGGGGACTCTCGGCAGCCCCAAGCCCCCGGGGAGGCGGCAGCCGCCGGACTGGGACCGCCGAGCTCCCTGCCCGGTCCGCGCTGCCCCCTGGCCGGTTCCCCCCTGGTGCCGGCGGACCCCTCGGTAAAGGGGCACCGCGGGGCTCCTCGCCTCGCTGCTCCTCGGGGCCGCTCGTTAACAGCGAAAAGACGGCGATTTCCCAAATCTAGGGCTGATGAGAAACCGGCAGCGCGGTGGCCGTGCGGAGCCCGGGTCCCCCCGCGCCGCCGGGGCTGCGCTGCCCGTGGGGGATGCGGGACAAGGGCAGCGCTCCGGCTCTGTTCCACTCGTGTCCTCCCGCACACGCGTTCGCAGCGGCGCGACCTACGGGGAGAGGTCTGCGGAGAGAGGTCTGCGTGCTCCCGGGAGCGCGGCCCCGCTTCGGGCGGGATCGGGATGCGGAGGCACCGCGCTCTCCCGGGACCGCAGCGCGGGGACCCCCCGAGCCAGCCGCTCTCCGGGACCATCGAGCGAGAGTCGTGTCCCCTCCAAACGGCCTGGGGAAACACGCACACAAGGCATTGCCACACGAAATCAAACCCCGGCGCGCCTGAACTGCCAGAGAGGATTTGGATGAAATCTCCCTGCCTGGTTTCCTCCTCTTTCCTCCAACAGGCTGCTAGAGGGACCCCCTGGAATTTCTTTTTGAATAGAGGGAGGACTTTTGAGCGACTTTTGCCTCCCTGGTTCCCTATGCGGCTGCGGCTGGCTCCGCGGAGATGCGGTGGAGCGGGACAAGCCGGTCCGGGCTGCGGGAATCGCTGCGGAGCTGGCCGGGGGTCCCGCAGGGACGGACCCACACCGGGAGATCTCTGCTGGGGACTCCTCAGTGTTGTCCCGGCTCCAGAAAGGCAGCTACCTCCTCATAATTTGCGGGAAAGAAGACAGACCCTGAACTTTTTTTGTTCTTTTGGCTAAATAAACAGGCGGGTGGGAGGGTGGTGCAAGGGATTCTGAGATGCAGAGGGGGAGGCGCAGCTCCGGAGCGGCGCGGCCGGGCCGGGACCGAGGCAGCCCCGCTCTCGCCGCCGCTCCCGCACCGCTCCGGCCCCGCTCGCCCGTCCCCCTCTCCCGGGTGTTCTCTCCCGGCTGTTATTCTGAAAATGGACACTTGGGGTCGCACTTTCTGTCTGTTTGAGCTCGAAAGCGGTGTAAAAAAGGAGCCCTAATCTCCCTTAATCGTTACAAAATGTTAAAAAAAAAAAAAAAAAAAAAAAAAAAAAAAAAAAA
>VWYP01002977.1:0-28925 GCA_013400435.1 Pycnonotus jocosus | reverse complement strand
AAACTCCTGTTACCGGACCAAGGGAAAAAAAAAAAAGAAAGAAAAAAGAAACTAAAAAAAAATCTTACAAAATGACTACTCCTTTGCATGCAGTCACTCTCTCAGGGAACAGCAGAGGAAAGCAAACACGGTCCCCTCAGAACCGAAATGTAATTATATTTTCTCCCTTTTCTCCCTGATATTTGCAACTGTCTGTGTCAATGCCTTTGCTTTACTTTAGGGAGAGGTTTGCTTCCTGCAACCGGGAGAGTTTCCCCGGTTGCACACGAAGCGCTGACAGCCGTGCCGAGCCGGTGCTTCCCTCCCCGCTTATCCCCTTCGCTCCTCCCGCAACCCCGCACTCGCTCCCGGCCGGACCCGCTGCCCGTTCGCGGCCGCTTTTCCCCCGGTACGTTCGCACCGGGGCCGCTTACATAAAGTTGAAAGGGTGGATGCGTGTGCGTGGCACGGGGGGAAGCTCCCCGCCTTGAGATCCGCTACGGGACGGCAGCGGGCAAAAAGGGGCACTTTGTTATATTTAGAACAAAGGGACGGGCAGGATGTCCCCGAGTCCCGCTCCTTTGTGGGCTGCAGAGGCAGAAAAGCACGGGGAGGAGATGCAGCAGAGAAATAAATAAATAAATAAACAAACAAACACCGAGACACATAAATAAATAAATAACTGTGAAGGCGCGGGCGCTGGAGGGGGAGCCGGGGAGAGCCCGGAGGTGCGGGCTGGGAGCGGCGGGCGCTCAGCTGGCGCTGNCTCCTCCTTCCCCTCCTTCCTCCCCCTTTTCCCTCCCCTTCGCCTGCGCTGCCAGAGCCACCGAAACTCCCGTGCAGAGCTCCGCCGCCGCCGGTAGCCCGTGCGCTGCCCCGGCGCTCGCTCGGGCTGGAAAGTTGCGGCAGGCTCCGGGCTCGGCTGCCGCGGAGAGGGGGCTCCGGACTTACAAAACCCGGCCGGGGGCACGGGCTGGGCGTTTGCACCGACCTTCTTCTTCCTGCACAGACCCGAAGGCAGCATCTTTGTTTTGTTTTGCTTTTGCCCTTCCTGCTACCGCTCCTTTCTCCTTGTGACCGGGCGCCTGGGAGCCGGGAGCTGCGGCAGCCCGCGGTGCGGAGCGAACGCTGACACCGAGAGCCAGCAGCCAGCCAGGCGGCCCCGGGGGCCGGCTCGTCCTTGGCTTTGTTGCTCCGGACTGAAGAAGCCCCAGAAGCCGGGAAAAGGAGGCGGCGGAGGAGGAGGGGGAGCGGAGGAAAGGAAGCGAGAGCTGAAAGCCAAAGTTGGTTTGGAATAGGGGAGCGCGGCCAGCCCTCTGCCAGACTGCGCGCTGGGGTGAAGCCTCCAGCCCCCTCCGCCGGGAGAGGTGCCCGCAAGACAGCGATGGCCGGAGAGCTCAGCATCGGAGCCGAGCTGCCCACTAGCCCGCTGGCCATGGAGTACGTGAACGACTTCGACTTGATGAAGTTCGACGTGAAGAAGGAGCCCCTGGGCAGGAACGACCGCTCGGGCAGGCACTGCACCCGCCTGCAGCCGGCCGGCTCCGTCTCCTCCACCCCCATCAGCACCCCCTGCAGCTCCGTGCCCTCCTCGCCCAGCTTCAGCCCCACCGAGCAGAAGACCCACTTGGAGGACCTGTACTGGATGGCCAACAGCTACCAGCAGATGAACCCCGAGGCGCTGAACCTCACCCCGGAGGACGCTGTCGAAGCCCTCATTGGGTCCCACCAGGTGTCCCAGCAGCTGCAGGGCTTCGAGGGCTTCCGGGCCCACCACCACCACCATCATCACCACCATCAACACCACCACCAGTACCCCGCAGTCACTCACGAAGACCTGGCCGGCAGCGGGCACCCTCACCATCACCACCATCATCACCACCAGGCCTCTCCCACTCCCTCCACCTCCTCCAGCTCCTCCCAGCAGCTCCAGAACTCGCACCAGCAGCATCCCCCCTCCAGCAGCGTGGAGGACAGGTTCTCAGATGACCAGCTGGTCTCCATGTCTGTGAGGGAGCTCAACAGGCACCTCCGAGGCTTCACCAAAGATGAGGTGATCCGCCTCAAGCAGAAGAGGAGGACCTTGAAGAACAGGGGCTATGCCCAGTCCTGCAGGTATAAACGTGTCCAGCAGAAACACCACCTGGAGAACGAAAAGACGCAGCTCATTCAGCAGGTGGAACAGCTCAAGCAAGAAGTGACCCGGCTCGCCAGAGAGAGAGACGCCTACAAGCTCAAGTGTGAGAAACTTGCCAGCAATGGCTTCAGAGAGGCCGGCTCCACCAGTGACAACCCGTCTTCCCCTGAGTTCTTCATGTGAGTGCTTAACAAAAATAATTAAAAAACAAACAAAAACCCCCCACCCCCCAAACCTGACCCCTGTCACCTTCCCCCCCGCTCCCATCCTCCTCTGACATCTCCATCCATCCGTCTGCTTGACTAGAGAGAAAGGAGGAGAGAAAAAAAAAGACTTGATTTTTTTTTTTTTAGCCTCCCGTCTTCTANGAAGGAGCCCCTGGGCAGGAACGACCGCTCGGGCAGGCACTGCACCCGCCTGCAGCCGGCCGGCTCCGTCTCCTCCACCCCCATCAGCACCCCCTGCAGCTCCGTGCCCTCCTCGCCCAGCTTCAGCCCCACCGAGCAGAAGACCCACTTGGAGGACCTGTACTGGATGGCCAACAGCTACCAGCAGATGAACCCCGAGGCGCTGAACCTCACCCCGGAGGACGCTGTCGAAGCCCTCATTGGGTCCCACCAGGTGTCCCAGCAGCTGCAGGGCTTCGAGGGCTTCCGGGCCCACCACCACCACCATCATCACCACCATCAACACCACCACCAGTACCCCGCAGTCACTCACGAAGACCTGGCCGGCAGCGGGCACCCTCACCATCACCACCATCATCACCACCAGGCCTCTCCCACTCCCTCCACCTCCTCCAGCTCCTCCCAGCAGCTCCAGAACTCGCACCAGCAGCATCCCCCCTCCAGCAGCGTGGAGGACAGGTTCTCAGATGACCAGCTGGTCTCCATGTCTGTGAGGGAGCTCAACAGGCACCTCCGAGGCTTCACCAAAGATGAGGTGATCCGCCTCAAGCAGAAGAGGAGGACCTTGAAGAACAGGGGCTATGCCCAGTCCTGCAGGTATAAACGTGTCCAGCAGAAACACCACCTGGAGAACGAAAAGACGCAGCTCATTCAGCAGGTGGAACAGCTCAAGCAAGAAGTGACCCGGCTCGCCAGAGAGAGAGACGCCTACAAGCTCAAGTGTGAGAAACTTGCCAGCAATGGCTTCAGAGAGGCCGGCTCCACCAGTGACAACCCGTCTTCCCCTGAGTTCTTCATGTGAGTGCTTAACAAAAATAATTAAAAAACAAACAAAAACCCCCCACCCCCCAAACCTGACCCCTGTCACCTTCCCCCCCGCTCCCATCCTCCTCTGACATCTCCATCCATCCGTCTGCTTGACTAGAGAGAAAGGAGGAGAGAAAAATAGAGACTTGATTTTTTTNATAGAGACTTGATTTTTTTTTTTTCAGCATCCAGTCTTCTAGAGTAGCTGTGGGAAAAGTAGGCTGGGGGTGGGGATGGGAGAGGTAAAGTGCAACTTTTTGACTTTCGTGTGCAAGTTAGACAGAGAGAGAGACAGAGGCAAAGGAGAAAAGGACAAGTGAAGCGTTTTATAGATCGCTTGCTTGCAGAGCGAGATGGACTTTAAAAGAATAATAATAAAAAAAGAGGACAATGAACAAGCCATCGATAACATACTGCCTGCTTGGAAAGAGAGAGGACATATACAGCACCATCTCATGCACAATTTACCTGCTTGGAAAAAGAGAATAAATAAAAAGGACAATATATGCAAACTCTTCATATATTGCCTGCTTTGAGAAATAAGTTACAGGACTCAGATGGGACATTCAATCTAAGAAAAGAAAGAATGAAAGAAAAAAAAAAAAAACAAACTCATCAGTTTTATTGCCTGCTTGATTATATAGAAAAATACGAAAATCTGCATTAAAAATATTAATCCTGCATGCTGGACATGTATGGTAATAATTTCTATTTTGTACCATTTTCTTGTTTAACTATAGCATGTTGATCATCAATCATAGATTTCTGTTGTTGTTTTGTTTCATCAATAAGAAAAGCATCACAAGTTATCGAACTTTTTACTGCTTGTGCAGTTTTGTTCGTTGGTTTTGCTCTTGTTTTCTTTTATGGTTGTTAGCTTGTAAATATCTGCAACTTCAAACCGTACAGGAGAAAAATACACAAAAAACAAAATAACATTTCAGCAGGCTGGTTATACGGTTTGTTTGGTGTTAAAGAGATACTTAAAGAAAAAAAGTTATGGGCATTTTGCATTAGAAAAAAATCCAACTTTGTATATCTGGTGCACTTTTAAGTTGTATTTTTTTTTTTAGTTAGTTTTCATTTTGGTTTTTGTTTGTTGGGGCAGAAGCGAAAACGCCTGAATGGCATTGACAAACCTAAACTCAACAGGGAAAAACCCTCCTCGGTCACTAGAACCTACTCCATGCCTTAAAGTGGCAGCGAAGCTCTTTCCTCCAGGACAATTCCCAGCCTGAGTGGTTAGGCTTGGCCAGATAATTTCCCTTCTGATTGTACACTCAGGAAGCGAAGGACGGACGAGATACCAGTTCCATTTAAAAAAACAACTGCCCCTAGATTTTCGGTAAATAAAGAGGAAAAAACAACCCCAAATCCTGCTCGTTACGAGTCGAGTTGCGATAGCAGCGAGGGCTCCGTGTCGCCACTGAAGTTGGGTTTCTCAATGGCAGCAGCTGATGAGTGGGCTGGGAAAGCTTTTAAATCTAAAACTTTTTTTTTTAAAAAAGACATACTGCAACTTCTAAGTGTATTCTTTTGCAATGATTTGTAATCTGCTTCTCCGCTTCCCTATGCAGCGAGTGAAAGTTTTAGCCAAAATTTATTTGCAGTTGTATAGTAGTAGTAGTTTGGAGTCTTATGGGTGTTTTTATTACTTTTTTTTTTTCCTCCTGCAGGTCAGTAAAAGGATTTACGTTGCACTGACAAAAATACCAAAATGAAAACTTATTTTTTAGTTTCCTTTTAGGATAGCTGGCACTGCTGGCCGGATGCATTTTAAGTTTGTATTAGTTTATAAATTAACAGTAATAACAAGATTGTAATGAACAGCATGGTGCTTGCAGTTTTAAATATTGTGGATATTAGTCATGCATCAGAAAACGATCTTTGGTTTTTACTGATTCAACTGTGTTGAAATCAAAACATTGCAGCAGCGGGAAAAAAAGTTTTTATTTCATGTAAAGTTCTGAAGGGATCAATTTCAAATCCTGCTTATGATATGAAAAAATATTAAAAAACCTGGTCTATTGTAGTTTTATTCAGACTGGTTTCTGTTTTTGGTTATTAAAATTGTTTCCTATTTTGCTTATTAAAATCATTGAAATGGCATTTCTTGGAGGGACCTGCTTCTCTGACGTCTCGTGTTCCAAAAAAAAGAAAAAAAAAAAAAAAAAAAAAAAAAAGGANGACGTCTCGTGTTCCAAAAAAAAAAAAAAAAAAAAAAAAAAGAAAGGGAAAGTTGTGGCTCCGTCCCTGTCCTCACCCTGCTGCCAGCGCCGGGCTTGGGGGGGCTGCGGCCCGGGGGGGCGCGGGGCTGTTTTACCCTCTCGGAACGCTGCTGCTCGCAGGGTAGGAGCGCTCAGCCTTCCCCCTCCTCTGCTGGGGTCGGAGCTCGCCCGTGGCAGGGGGAGCATCACCCCGACCTCTCCGGGGCGAGCGGGATCCCCGCGCTGGGCCCGGCTCTGCCAGGGTGTCCGCCCGGAGCTCCGCGACCCCGCCGGCAGCGGGACTGTCCGGCCCCGCCGCCCCCGGGCTGGGAGAGCGGGGCAGAGCTGACGGCAGGCACTTCTTTCATTCTTGGGTTTGTTTTTTTTTTTCCCTTCCATTAGAAAAGGAGAGGACTTGGACAAGTCTGTCCTTTCCTCAGCTCCTTTGGAATCCGGGCTACCCATTCACTTTCCTTCTCTCCAACTGCACACTGTATTTATTCCGTTTTGGTTTGATTTTTTTTTTTTCCCCCCCGAAGACTCATTAGATGCGTGTGGAGAAGGGGGCGGATCTCTCCCCGCCACCCCCAAGGGCTCAGCACCTCCACCGCCATCCATCAGCTGCTCTCACTGCAGAATAATCACACAGCTCCCTAAGTTGAAGGAGGAGGAGGTTAAAAATCGCCCCCGGTCTTTGCCTGGGTGCGGGAAAGGGATTCCCCGAGCAGGGTGGCAGCGTGTCTGAACGCTGCTGTTCTCAAAGTGTGAAAGCGGCATTGAACTTCAAATCCTTCCTAAAAACAAAATCCAAGTTACCACACACCCAGAAAAAGTAGGTTCTCTCTGCCCTGCCCCTCGTCCCAGCAGCAGCGAGCTGTTCTTTGCAGAGATGGCATAAAGGGCCTTTGAAGAACAAACAGGTTACGGACAGAATGTGGAAAAAAATAATTTAAAAGCAAATGCAGCAACTTAAAACAAACCCTCGCTCTTAAATCCCATCCGCATCCCTGCCTTGTCAGAGCCAGCTGGGCCAGCCACTGAGCTGGGGGAGCTTGGAGGGGGCCGGGGCCCGTCCCAGTCCCCCGGCTACATGAGTCAGGCCCGGAGAACAGGCTCGTACCCTGCTGCCCTGCCAAGGGGGGGACAGGAGTTTGCAGAGGAAAAGGCTGGGAGAGCCTGGCTTTCCCTGTATAGCCTCCCTCCTCGCCAGTAAATGCTATGGCTGCAGAAAGCCTGAGAGGAATATTGTTTGTGGGAACTGCCACCGCATATTAATGTCCCCTCATGCATGCATTGAATAAATCACTAGGGCTAATTGAACAACAACAACAACAACAAAAAAGTAGGAAAAACAGGCCTTAGAAAAGCCCTCCAGATTCCCACCACAGAACGGTGTCAGCGGCGGGGCAGCCCTGCGGCACGGCCCGGGCGGCCGGGGCTCTGCTGGCCCGGCACCGCTCCTAGCCTTTAATTTATTCCTTTTAAAAGAAAAGTAAAACGCAACCGAGTCCCACCGGGACACAGCCCGAGTCGGTGGGACCGGGAACCGGACGGGCTGGGCCCCACGGGCGCTACGTGGAGCGGGATCCGGGCCACGGGTCCCTCGGTCCCTCTCGGCCGGGGGTCGGGCGGGCTCCTCTGTCCGCACAGGCGGCTCCGAGGGGCTTGGACACACCGAGAGGCCGAAATCCACCCTCACTTGTGCTCGCCCCGGCCTGCGGCTGGGCAGGCTGTGCCCTGAGGGCAGCAGCCCCGCTGGTACCGGGGCGGGCAGCGCCTGCCTGTGCCCCGCTGCCTCGGGAGAGCCCCGGCAGCCAGCGGGGACCCCCTCCCCTCCTCTCCTCTCCCTTCCCCTCCCCTCCCCAGTGCCATCCGCGGGGATCGGCTTTGATGTCTCGCCGTTCATCACCGATCGGCGTGGGGCTGACACATGAGACAGGGGCACCACGGAGAGCAGCTACTTGAAGCCAAGGGCAAACTCCTCCTTTCCCTCTTTTTCCTCCCGGGGCCGGCCTGCCCGCGGGGTGCTCCCCCGGCAGCGGGGGGCTGCGCGGGTCAGCTCGGGGTCGCCCGCCCGGGGCTCCCCGTTTGCCCTGGAGCGCGGAGAAGTTGCTGTCGGCAGCGGGGGACAGAGCGTGCCCCTTTTCTCCTCCTGCTCCGGACGTGCTGCTTTGCCCGTGGCTCCTCTGCCGCCCGTCCTTAGAGCCACCTGTCCCCACGCAGCCCCTGCCCGGGCCGGGTCCAGCTCCGTGCCCGGGAGCTGCTGCCGGCTCCGGCCGGCCTGGAGGTGCCCGGGGCTCGGAGGAGACCGGGAGCGGCAGCGGCTGCCCCGGCTCGGAGGGGCCGAGCGCTGACCACCTCCCGCTCCGGGAACCGGACAGGCCACCCGGCGCTGGCCCTCAGAGCTCTGCGGAGCGAAGATGCTGAAGATTGTCACCCCAAAAGGCGGGTGTAGAGGCCCTCATCCCGAGTCTCGCTTCGAAACCTCGGAGAGGATGGGGTCGGCGTGACAAAGAGACAGGACCGGACCCGGAGCCGGACCGGAGCAGGGATTCGGGGCTCTGGGATGCGCTGGGAGCAGAAGCGGCGGAGCCTTTGCCAGCGATGGGAGACCCCCGAGAGCAGCCCGGCAGGGACCGGCCGCTCGGCTGCCCCGCACCCCGGGGATGATGGGGCGTGAGACGGGGAAGGGCCCAAGGTTTGCACCTCTACATTTGGCTGCCGGATGACGGTTCACTATGCGATCTCACGTAGTGCAGGAGGACGATTCCCTTCAGTGAAAATCATATTATTTTGTTTGATTTCGCAGTTTTGTGAGAGCTATTGCCAACAGCCGGAGCGAGCTCCGCACCCCCCGCCGGGACAGAGGTGGCGACCGGCTACGGCTGCTCCCAGAACGAGACACTCAGACAGGAAACACAATTGGCAACAGCCCCTCCTCTCCCCCATTTACTGACACAGAGCTTACAGACTATCGCTGCCAACCTCTTAATAGACTCCTCTCAATATTCCCTTCCCTCCTCCCCTCCAGGAGAGTGTATAAAGCTGATTGTCTTTAATTCCAAAACAGAGACATCTAAGACTAAAAAGACGTTTTGAACTAAAGATAGAAACATCACTCTAAGACTTTCCAGAGATGCTGAGCGCTGCTGCCGGCCGGCAGATGAGTTGCTCCGTATTGAGGTGGGCAGGCGAGATGTGCTATAAGGATGAGCCAGGGCTGGCGAGATAACTGTTCCCAGCTGGTTTAGGGTTTAATTTTTTTTTTTCCTTCCCCTCCTCCCCCTTCCCCATTCTCCCTCGGGCTGGCGCAGTGCCCGCCTGGCTCTAGCGGGCTGCTCGGTGCCGGTGATTGACAGAGCAAGGTCAGGGAAGCTCTTCGGGGCTGGGGGTGTCGGGTTTCGGGGAGGACAGCTAAAACATCCCCAGCGCCCGGGGAGCCCTCTGTGGCTCCGCCGCCGCGCAGCGCCGTGCGCAGGTTCCGCGGGGAGCCCGCTGCGTTCCGCCGAGTGCCCGGCTCCGCGCCTGCTGCTGCCAGCATCCTCCCCTGCCTCGGCTCCCGAGCTCCCTTCTGTATTTTATTTTTTTAAATCTTTATTTGGACAAGTTTCAATTACTTTTCTCTTTCTTTCTTTCTTTCTTTTCTTTCTTTTCTTTCTTTTCTTTCTTTTCTTTCTTTTCTTTCTTTTCTTTCTTTTCTTTCTTTTCTTTCTTTCTTTCTCTCTCTCTCTCTCTCCTTCCTTCTTTCCTCTCCCTTTCTCTCACTCTCTCTTTTTCTCCTTGTTAAATCATGATGTTTCACCCCATTAGGGTTGCATTAAATCTGAAGTTATGTGGGTACACACACACACACACACACACTGTAAACAGTTTATTGCATAATCCTGCATGGTGTATTCAGTAATTTTGCGTGTAGTGGTCTGATAGGATCCCACACTGGACTTCTGTTTCACGCAAGAAGAAGAACAAGAAGAGGGGGGTTAAAAAAACCTTACAAACTCTGCCTTTTCTTGATTTTTAAATGGTGGCTTTCAGTGGTAAATTCTGAATGCAGCATGATGTACTGCAAAGCCTTTTCTTGCTAATGCATCCAGGACAGAGTAGAGCGAATCTATATTTGTGAGCTGGTCCTGTGCATCATAGTGTGTGGAAGTGTTAGGAAATGGACTGTGCTATCCTCGAGACCTCAGGTACTGCAAATCTTTTGCCTTAAACAGAATCACTCCAATGGGGGCTTACTGTATTTACAGTTTTGCCACAATATGGTTAGAATAAACACTGCAGTGATGAGGAGAAAAATTATTCCACATAGAGAAAGTGACATGTTTTCTGTCCCAAGGAGCCTGCTGGTAGGTTTTAGAGATAGTTGTCCTCTGCCTTTTTTTATTTCCCATTTTAAAGTTTCACTGTTTGTCTTAAGGCACAGATTCAAAACACTGCATTTCCACTTTATAGATGTGTTCTCTTAAAAGATTTGTTTAGACAAGGAAACCAATGCTAAGTGTTCTCACTTGAAAGAAATTAAATATATAGAATGATAAGCTGCTGCTAAAATATATAAAAAACACTTAAATTAATAATAAGAACTTGTTCTGAGGCAAAATTCAATTTTACTTCCTATTATGCAATCTTTGCATGTAAAGTTGCTTTAATGCAAAATAGCAGCTCATCAAAAATTCTGTTTTATTGGTATCAAAAATTTATGATATCCTGAGGCATGAGGGGCAGAGAGCAAGGTAGCAAAGCTGTGTCCTTTTACTAAGTTTAGTGCTTTCTTTAAAGAAACATCTCAAACTTATTTCTTCTGCCTTTTTCCTCATTGTTGGAGGCAGTGGGTGAAGGTTTATACCAGAGAAATCTCCATTGCCAATGTCACTGTGCTGCTCTGCTACACCATTTTAACTGTACCCTCTCTGCAGGTTCTGGCTTTTACTGCAATGCCAGGAGATACTAGGACATGTCCACACACATACAGAGCGGGGATTATTTCTAAACTGGGATGTTTTCATCCAGTATTGCAATAACACACATGGATTGCAAATATACGGGCATTGCTTGTGCCTGTATTTGTCTATCGAAGCCTGCAACCTCCCTCTGATAAAATGCAAAGATCTGATTCAGCTTTAGCCTCGACTTTCCACTAATGAGTCTCCATTTGTTTCCAGAAAGGTGCTCCTGGCTTTATAAAGGAAATGAAACACACGGTGACAAGGGCACTGTGGTCAACACGATTTTTTTTCTGAAGTAAATGTGGCAAGAAATCGGTGCCAAGCACCTGAAATCTGCATTAATAAAAATAAACAGTACTTACTCCTTCTGCAGTAAAAATTCAGGTGATTTATTAAAGGAAGCCACTGACCTTTCACAGGGTTGTGGTGACCTGGCCAAGGTGAGCTGCAGACTGAGAGCAGGGCTCAGCCCAGCAAGCTCCTCTGGGCCGTGCTGCCTGTCCTCCCGTCACAGCTGGGGCATAGGGCAGGATTTCTGATCTCCAGGGAATAAATAGCAAGGTGGGAAGGCAGCACAAGCCCCTCCAGTACTGTGTGTCCATGGATCCTGTTTTATATCCTATGGAATGGAGCTGAAACTTTCCTGCTGGTTCAGGGAGCCCATTCACAAAAGAAATTACAGAAGACAATAAACCTGCCCCTTGCTCTTCAGCCAACTGCTTCTTCCTTGTCCTGTGCTCTGGTGCACTTACTACCTAAAGCTTCTGCAAACATGAGAAAGGGAACATATAATTATAAATATGTCTCTGAGCTAACATAGGCCCTCACATCTTCCAGATCTGCATTTTCCCCCTATTTAAGGCAGCCAACAATTACAGGAAAAGAGGAGGTTTGAGTCTGAAATCTCTGCTCGTGTGCTCCTGAAGGAAAGCTTTTACATTTCTCCTCAGTCTGGTCCCCCTCTGGCTCATTGTCCAATTCCATCCAGCTCCACACGTCGTGTTAGTGCAACTGCAGTGGTAATATCAGCTCCAGCCTGCACAGTGGCTGAGGCTGATGAACTGAGTGCATTCAAGACACCAAAAAGAGAGGACTGCTAAACTCCTCCTGACACAGGCCAGCCTTATTTTTATGTCAGCCTTGACCCCTGGATCAAGTGTTTTATTCTGGGTATTGCAGTGGCAGTGCTGCCCTGGTCTGTGAGCGTGTGTGGCTCTCAAGGACTGAAGAGCACAAATTCATCAGGGTTTTGTGCAGTGACAGGCTAACCCACTCCACAGAGGGGTGGAAGGGGCAGCAAGGGGGTTTGTTGGCAGGAAATTGTTTTAAAAGGGTATTTCCAGATCCTCATTTCTCTCAAGGCACCCAAAAGAGCAGCGTATTAAGCAAATACCTGAGAGCCTCTGGGGCTATGTAATAAGTGACTCATGCTCAAGTCAGATAGACAGACAGGAATCATGATAATAACAACAGTAATAAAGTCTATGACTTTCTGATTTGCACTGTTACCAGAACTCTCTTATGCAGTGATTTCCGTCCTGCTGCATAGAGACTAAAATCATGGAGTGACACAAAAGAAAAAGACTCCTTAAATAGCAGAGAAGTTTAAATTTGAAATAAACAGACCATATAGTCATGTTACTCAGCTCAATAATTAATGAAATAGCTTGGGTAAAATTTAAAACAAAGCAGAGGCATCAGCTGATGTCTGCTTCAGAATCTAAACCCAATGTTCCTACTAAAAAGTCATGTATCTTTTAAAAGAAACCCTTTGCCATAATCTGTTTTCAATTGAAGTCTACAGTAAATATATAAAGATTACTGAATCACATTGTTTACAGATGAAACAGTTTAAAGGTGAAGTTATTTTTGGTTTAAATCTTCTGTGTTTTAAAATGAAAGGCATTTTTGGAGTAGCTGCTGAAAAACAAAAATACCGAAAAAAAAAGAAAAAAGGAAGAAGATGAAACGTGGCACTGTGAGGGTTAAGCAAGGTCCTAGGATCCAAGTAAATATTTATATGAGTGCTCAAAGAGGGGGGAAAAAAATCTCAATATAACCAAAATATAAATCATGGTGCTTTATGTTAGCTGTCAAATTATTCTAGCCCCTGCATTCCAGTACTTGCTCTACTGGTAATGTCACATACAATATGTGGGCTTATGGCCTGGTGCAGGTTTGGCAGGTAATTAAAGTCAGTTGCATGGAGGTTTACACAGACTCCCTCCATCCACTGAAAGACAAACAGCCTGTTAACTGGGAGAGCTGCAAGTGTGCAGAGCTGCATGGGAACAGGGATTCTCACAAACAGGGGGGAAAAGCCTGGCTCTAGGGTGCTGCTTTGCCTCTTGTCTTCAGCCTGGATTAACTCTTTGGGCCTTCTGTAGCTCGCTGTGCTTTGCAGAGGCAGTGAAAACTGGGCAGCAGTAGAATCAGCAGCCAGGGGTTTGTCAGAGGGAAAAAAAAAATAATAATAAAAGCAAGCCCTGGGGGCTGCTAGCCCTAGAGTCAGGTTTGCCTGCATTCCTGGCCTAGAGGACACTATTCTTGCTAGAAGTCATCTCTGTGATTTAGTCTTTCTGCTTTGTCCAGCCTCTCCAAATTGGAGACTCCAGTCACAACAGAGTGAATTATTCCCAGCAGCTCATGGTGCAGCCTGTTCCCCAAGCTCCTGGGGGGACTGCAAATGATGCTCAGAGTGTTCATCTCATGGCCTTCGATGAAAGTCCTCCAAAAAAGACAACCAGAATAAACTGGGGAGCTCCGTCCACACTCATCTCATTTGATTCCCTCCTGTGAGAGAGGGTTCCAAACCTTCAAACCTTAGGTTCTGCTCCTCCTGTCAGGGGTGTTGCTGTCTCCCTGGGGTGGATCTTTGCACCGGGAGGCACCCGCACATCTCCTGCAGCGTGCAGGAGCGGGGCACAGGACTGCGGGCTGTGCTGCGGGCGCTGCAGCGCTGTGCAGCCACACCCGTGCGGATTCAGCCCCGCTGTCAGGAGCCGTGCCACACGCTCTGATCCCAGCAGGGCATTAGCATGGCACCGAGATGACGGGTTCCTGCCCTGCGGCTCCCTCCCTTCCCCACGCCGTGTGTCATCCCCACCTCCAGACACAGCGGCTGCGGGCAAAGGGTAAATCCTGCCCCGCACGGGCTGTGTTTCACCGCCTCTCTTCGGAGGCTTGCGGGAGAGGAGCCAGGCTGTAACGGGGACACCCATCTGCGGGGATAACCCCACCGCCAGCACCATTTCACAGCGGCCAGTGAACAGCCACCATCTGCTTAGCTGCCAGAGCACCCATTCATATTCATTTAACAAGTCTCTTATGCTAATCTCTGTCTACATCCTTTCTTATCTTCTAGTCATATACAAAATCAGAGAGCAAGGCCCTTCCTGAATTAGCCCAGATTCCTGTTACTCAGCTTGGTTCCCTGACAGTAAGGGGAAAAAAGCTCTCCAAAACCCCAAAGCATGCAGAGATCGGCTTTTGGAGTTGCTTAGGACCATTTGTCTGCCTTAATCAAATGGTGATTTGTCTGTCTGATAGGAGTTTAGATAAAGTTTTCAGCAATTTGCAGTAATTAAATGTGAAAGGGGAAGAAGCAGAGAGTTTCCAGGCAACATGCTGCAGAAGGGGAGTTTTGGAGGAAGGCAGAGAACCCCTTGTTAAACATCTGCCAGTTTGCATGGAAGGTAGTGGTGATTTCCCTGCTCTTATGGAGTTCCCCACCTCCTCTTCACTCCCTGCAAAGATGTTCTCCTCCTGTTGTTAAATTCAACTGGAGGAGAAAGACAATCCCTGGAGAGCAGGAAAATATTGTCCAAAACAAGATATTGCCTTTGACTACAACAAGTGACAGATATAAAAAGGAAAAAAAAGTCCCAGGGAATGACCCTGCCACCTCCTCCACGAGGACTTTGCTCCCATGTCAGAATTATGCAAGGTACAGTGCAATGCTCGGTATATTCAAGACAGTTGTCAAGAGCAAAGTATAAACATTTCCAGCAAATGCACTTAATAGAAATTTGTTTGCCAAGTGCTGCAGCCTCCTTTCTTGGTTATGGCAAGGAAAAGACCTTTTTCATTAAGTGGGAGGAAAAAAACCCTCCCCCAGTTTAAACCAAAACAAAACAGCTTCGAACATAAAGCTTTTTCTGGGGTTCTGCTTTGTTACCCATTGGCTCCAGCAGAAGGGGACCCAAAATCTACTTCTTGTAATCTAAATTGTCTTCCTATCATATATTCCCTGTCACAAACGTTATCTGTGGGAGAACAGCCCCCCTCAGAGATGGTTCAGAGCTGACCAGCGAATGGATGTGGTGAGTGACCCTGCTGCTGTGATCCAAAGGGGCTGCAGAAGAAGTGCAGTGAAGGCCCTGTTGAGCATAAACCACAACCACATTCCTGGAAGAACAATCTGTGGGAATTTGGACATTGGACTTTGCTGGGGCTAGAGGCTGACCCCAGCCTCCAAGCGGGGTTAGGTGCTTCTGCCAGGGGATAGCTGAACCCAGGGAAGAGATAAATCAGCGGCAATTAAGCTGTAACCAGTATCTGCCTTTGCTTGAATCACTTGCTCCACCCTGAACATGCAGTACAGCAGGGCTGGAATCTCCTCCAGCCAAGAACTTGGGACTCCAGGGAAGGGGTGTGTTCCTCTTCTGAACTAACAACTTCATTCCAAAAGCAACCACAGTTGTCTTGAGCTACTGTCGCCAGCTCAATATGCCTTTAGCAAGAAACAGAAGCTTTCTGTGAATGAAAGGGACCTGGAGATGATGCTTCTGTTTTAATTAACTAATATACCCTATAGATTTATGCTTTTTCCTTGAAATCTCAGTTGACTTCTTTAATGGCTGTTCTCAGTGACACAGTTTAATTCCCCCTCCCTGGCCTGCACTTGCCTTTTCCCAGGACACTCTCACTGAGAACACCCATGAGAGCCCTCTCTTGTGGCCTGAGTGCAGGAGGAGCTGCTTTCCATTAGGGAACCTGCTGATGACTCCAAGATGATGTTGGAAAACCCTTCCTGAGTGTGTCCCTCCATGCTCCCACATGACAGAAGTGTTGGTGGGAGGTCTCTCACCCAACCTCCCACTCCAAGCAGGACTGTAGCCAACACCAGACAGGGTCAGCTATGGCTTTGCCTCAGCAAGTGCTGAAAACCTCCAGAGCTGGAGATCCCACCACCCCTCTGGGTGTCTGTTCCATCCACATTCCCCTAATTCTACTTCTAGGAACTTACCTGTCTACAAAAGAACTCTATTCTACCAGCAGGACAATAACTCCAAGACATGTTGCAATATTCCCCATCCCCTGTCCTTCAAATCAAGAACCTGAACACCTATCATGGAAACTGGGAAAATTAAACCTTCTGTTTAGATTCATGAAAGGCCCAGCAGGCTGTCCCTCCAGCTCACAGGTTGGAGACACCAGTAGCGTTAGCAGTAAATTCAGCAGGCCCCTGGAGTTCTGCCCCTGGGATGGCCAGGAGCAGGTTTCTGCCTCTCTCAAGCCTAAGTCTACTTCACATTCATGAAAATCAGGTATTATTCTGCCTCTCCTGGCTTGAGGCTCAATTTGCTAAGGTGTTCTCAGAGCATTTCCATCAGATCCACCAGACATGGCAGCAGGATTTATGTACTCAGTGCACAGGTAATGTCCTACCCCTCCACCTACAGATGCAGCTCTGCAGCCTCTTTCCTTCTGTCTGGCTCAGGTTCCTCTGTGCAAGGCAGAACAGCCTTACCAGAGCACAGCAGGGAATGATCGTGCCAGGAACCTCTGGGAATGGCTGTACCTTTGGGAATGGCTGTACAGATGGGAGTGGCTGTACAGCTGGGAATGGCTGTACAGATGGGAATGGCTGTTTGCACCTCTGGGAATGGCTGTTTGTCCCTCTGGGAATGGCTGTACAGATGGGAATGACTGTATCTCTGGGAATGGCTGTATCTCTGGGAATGGCTGTTTGTCCCTCTGGGAATGGCTGTACAGATGGGAATGACTGTATCTCTGGGAATGGCTGTATCTCTGGGAATGGCTGTTTGTCCCTCTGGGAATGGCTGTACAGATGGGAATGACTGTATCTCTGGGAATGGCTGTATCTCTGGGAATGGCTGTTTGTCCCTCTGGGAATGGCTGTACAGATGGGAATGACTGTATCTCTGGGAATGGCTGTATCTCTGGGAATGGCTGTTTGTCCCTCTGGGAATGGCTGTACAGATGGGAATGACTGTATCTCTGGGAATGGCTGTATCTCTGGGAATGGCTGTTTGTCCCTCTGGGAATGGCTGTACAGATGGGAATGACTGTATCTCTGGGAATGGCTGTATCTCTGGGAATGGCTGTTTGTCCCTCTGGGAATGGCTGTACAGATGGGAATGACTGTATCTCTGGGAATGGCTGTATCTCTGGGAATGGCTGTTTGTCCCTCTGGGAATGGCTGTACAGATGGGAATGACTGTATCTCTGGGAATGGCTGTATCTCTGGGAATGGCTGTTTGTCCCTCTGGGAATGGCTGTTTGTATCTCTGGGAATGGCTGTTTGTATCTCTGGGAATGACTGTATCTCTGGGAATGGCTGTATCTCTGGGAATGGCTGTTTGTCCCTCTGGGAATGGCTGTTGGCACCTCTGGGTGCTGGAACAAACCCAGTCCTGCCTTCTGCCCCCCAGGCAGCCAGAGCTGGGGCCTCTGATTAAAAGGAGAGCTTTGGATGCCCAACCCTGGGACAAAATTCTGCAAATGGCAAAGAGGAAGATGCCAATATGGGACAGAATGGGGTGGATAATCCCCATGAGGACATGATTTAAATCATTGCTTCATCTCTTACTGGCTAGCATGTGTGGCATGTTTTTTGTTTGGTGATGGGGCTTTGAGAAAGTTATGAGGATTACAGGGAAAATGTCAGTGTCCTGATATTTTCATCACCAATTAGAAGATTCAGTAGTGATCTGATTGTCATCTGGTCCACAAAGAGAAAAGAAATCTCATGGAAGAATAACCCAGTGCCTACAAATTAGAGGAAGATGGAATACATGCCTCAAAACAGTCAACCTTTTGTCATGATAAAGATAAAATAATAGGTGATTTGAACAACTCATGAGGACATAGAAAGGTCTAATCCTTTGCTTGGAATCTGTAGGAAAAGGATTGGATATTTTTCCAAAAGTTGGTTTAATCAAATTAGGAATTAATCCTGACATGTCCTAGGGTCTGTTATACATGTGAAATCAGATTAAATGCTCACAGTGGCTTCTCCTGCTCTTACAATCAATGTAAAAAATGTAATTGCGGTGCTAGTGAAACAGTGAAGAAATATACTGCTGAACTAGAGGGGAGGCTAAAGGACAGATAAAAATATTATGAATTCTAGAACTTATATAATAGATTGCATTCACTTCAGCAAGAATTCCACCATTGTTATTTTTTTCCACATTTAATTTAAAGAGGCAATATCCTTTTAAGCTTTCATTCTTCAGCAGGGTAGATTAAATTTAAAATAGAAAAGTGCTGCAGAATAGATCTGGGGATGTTCAGGGCTGGAGGACAACTTAATGAAGCAGAAACTGAAATACCATACGTCTCCAATAGCTTTAATTTATACAAATATTATCTTTGTGTCTTTCATAACATGATGCAGAGGAGCTCAGAGTACAGTGTAATTCCTTTGCTTTTCAGGATAATTTTATCCATTTTAGTACCTGGGTTTGAAACCGGCCCAATTCAAACCAAAAGAGCTATAAAGGGGTTTTTTTTGCTTTAATTGCTGAAACAGGGCTGCACATATAAAATCAATTTAATGGCTGGAAAAGGCTGTGTGGTGTATAAATAGGGATAAGTTCCAGACTGCCTAGAGCCCAGTCCTGCCCTGGGAATTCCAAAGGGTCAGTGCTGCTGAGTGGGGAGAGGGCAAGGGCAGAGCTGTCAGGGTCACACTGCCATGGAAGCTGGGAGCTAACACTGCAACTCTGCAGATCCAGCACATCCTGCTTCAAACTGCTGGGCTTTGTAGGACTACAGGGGTGCAACTTTGCAAATTTTGGACCTTTCTTTCACCCCAAATTTAGAAGGAGGTAAACAGGGCAGCAGCCCCAAACATTTTGATGCAATAAAGCCAAGAGCAGCAGCAGCAGGAGGAGGGAGCTGGGGTTGAGCACCCCTCAGACAGGATTTATTCCCTGCTGGTGAAGGATTCTGTGCTGGCACAGGCTCACAGAAAGGTCTGAGTTCAGTAACACCAATAACCCAGCACAGGGACAGTCACAGACAGCCCCTCTGGGCTCTCCTTGGCCAGGGATGAAGGGGAGTGTCACCAAAGCAGGGGACTTGCTGTGCTGGGGGCCCTGGAGCTTTCCTTGTCCTGCAGAGCCCTTCTGGCTGTGTGCAAAAGTGGACAACACTTGCAGGTCTGAAATAGTATTTTTTGGAGTACTTGACCTTCCAGATATTTTGGGACATTGTTGTACTGATCATACACTCTGCTTCCAACTTACTCTGTGCTTTTGGTTAAAGCAGCTTCATACGACTTAATTTTCATTTCTGTGGCATGAAACAGTATCTTTTACTAATCTCTGAAAAGGACTTTGAAACTTAAAGAGCAGGCATCTAATGTCTAGCACGTTATTTATTCACAGATGTTTGAATCTGCTCAAGACATGTAAAACTGGGGGTTTTTTTGCTCAATGTGTTAGAAGTGGGGAGAAAGAGAGAGAAAGAAAAATCATGTTGCTGGAAGACATCTTCCTTCTGAATAAAAGTAGAGTTCATTAGTGAAGAAGGCTCATCTTTTCTTTATTCTTCATGACATGCATTTTCATGGTTGGTTACAAGTCTGGCATTGCTTCTTCCTTCATATGCTGCCAACAGTTTTCTATGATCTTAATTTTCCTCCCTTCTATGAAAACCTCAGGAAAAAAATTCCATATATTAGCCTGCAAGCATTTGATTGACACACAGATTAATGTTACACAATTAAGGAGTGTTATCAGGTGAGTGCTTCAAAAATCACAATATTTCACAGGCAGGCAGGTTTCCTGACACCACTGTAAGTAGAAATACTTTATAAAAATTATTTAGAATCACCATCCATCATCATGAGAAACCTTGTGTTGTGCTAAAGTAATTGACAGCTTGATAGCTGCAAAATGTTCCCAATCCAATAAAATACATAGCATTTCCAATAACAACACCGGTGCACGTGGATTTGCAGTGGTTACCAATTTATTATGAAAAATGATGGAGTTCTAATTTGAGAGCTGCTTGAGTGTGTTTCAACTGCATGGTCAATGTCCTTCAAACCATCTCTGATCCAGGCACTTCTTTGTTGAACAAACGAGCCATGAATATGCATATGAGATGTAGCACAGCATGGGCTGCTCTGCCACCTCACAGCCAGAAGGTCACGGGCATAAATCTCCCTGGATGCTGAATGTTCCCTCCACCTCAGGTAGGTGTGCAGCAGTTCCCAGATTCCTACCCCATTAAAGAGAGGAGTAATTGGGCAGAAACCCTCATGTATCCACTCCCCTGTGGCTCACAGGGGTGAAAGAGAAGCTGGAATGAAAAGGATGGAGCTGGAATTGAATGCTCCAGGTGCTGGCAGGCGGCTCATCAGCTCCTTCATGTGCACCTAATGGCTCTGCCTCTTCCAGCAGCACAGTGCCATGGCCACTTCAGCTGCTCCTGCCCTCCTGATCCCTTTCAGCTGGGCTGGGAATGGGTCATCTTCTCCATAGCCCATGCAGGAAACACTTTTGGGGGTCAGCAAAAGCCTAGGGTGCTGCATCATTCCCCAGGAGCTGGTGGACAAACAGCCAGGCTGTGGGCTGGAGGTCATGGACCATCCATCCCAAGATCCAGCCAGGCTCTACCCCTTGCTCTCTCTTTTTCAAATTGCTGTGATTCCTGCTCTTCCCGTCCATCCCAAGAAGTCTGCAGGAAGAATGAGCAGAATGGACTTCTCCGCTACTCAGGAGAATAAAAAAAATTTGGAAGATGCCTCTTTTTCTCATGCGTCTCCCTGGCATTCTTGGAGTTATTTGTAGTGATTCTGACCTTGTTAACAGGGGTTTAAGCTACAGAGAGACTCTGTCATGGATGGGGGCAAAGAAATAAAGCTTCTGATAAAGCTTAAAAAGCCCCAAGAAAAAGAAGTAATAGACATGGCTGATTTGGATCTATTCTCTCAGCTACAAGCACACCAAAAGCACTAGGTAAAAATTTTGGATTTTTTATCTAAAATTTTGTAAAGGAAAGGTAATTTTTGTATTGTTTTTTGTTTGTTTGTGGGTTTAGTATTTTGTTCTGTTTGTGTGGGTTTTTTTGTGCTTGTTTTTGTTTGTTGGTTTGGTTTTTTTCTTTTAGTTTTGTTTTTTGTTTTCTCTGAAGACAAACATTTGTTTTAAGCAGCCATGGAGACATTTGCAGCAAGGTTTGAGTACAAGAGATTTTCCTTCCCCACCCTGTCCCCAGAATTAACAAGAGAGAGAAGGAACATAATATCCTAGAGTAACAATTAACCTTCAGCCACTTGCCTGTCACACAGCATATGCAGATGCAGGAGGAAGAAAAGTCAGTGCAATGCACACTGGAGCACCGTCCTTTCAAACTCCTGCCAGAGGACACAGGTTTATACAAGAGTCTGTGGAAAAACTGGAGCAAATTCTGCAAGAGGCTCCTGAGATGTAGAGGTAAATTTGGTCATCCTTCTTCAAGGTCTCACTGCAATATGAGAACTTTCAACAGGAATTTTCCTAACACCTGGGTGATTGAAAAAATAGCTGTAATTAGATATATAACTCACTATGTAATTACGTATTTTACTATATATGTATATAGCTATATGTATATACCTATATGTATAGTTGTACATATAATAGTAATGAAAATCATTGTCACTCACTTTGCAGCTACCTGACTTTCCTTTAGATAAGCTCAGCACACTCCAAGAGCTTCTGCTTGGCCCCCAGAAAACACAGCTCAGGTTTTCCAGCAGTAAGGGCTCTGGATAGCTCTTTGACATTAAATTTCTGCACAGTTCAACAGAGAAATCAGGATCTGAAACTTAAGGACCGGTGTGGATTCCCTGTCTCCTGCTCCTTGTGGTATTGTTGCTCTGTTCCCCAGCAGTGGAAATACTCCCACTGTCCAAATTGTAGCAATTGTTGTCAGAAGGACATTTCTGTTTTCAGAGACACGCTTTGTTTTCCCCAGTGTTATACACAATTGTTCCAAGAAAAGAGATATTATAGTAGGTTGTTGCATTATTTAGATGGTATGGAGAATTGTATTATAATTTCCAGGGGGAAGAAGTCCAACACCCATCAGGAGTTATTCAAGAAGACTAAATATATCCACTGGTCTTAAATCCAGGCAGTGGGCTGGATTCACCACTGCATGAAATAAATCTGGGCAGGTCAGGTTGGCTTTTAAAACCCCCTTTTCTTCACCCAACCTGGCTTAGACAACTTCACTCAAATATTTTCTTTCACACGTTGCTGGCAAAAGCATCAAAACCCTCCCTGGGTTTATATTACTGCTGACAAATCACAGTAATTCATGATCAGAGCTACTGTAGTTATTCAGTGCAACTAGTGCAGCCACGGGGGCTGAGAGTGACTGACAGCACTGCAAAAATTACCTGCTAGAATTTCTTAGAGCTGCCAAGTAATTTGGGCTAACAGCTCTTTCCCTCGAAGAAGAGCATTGCTGAGAGGGTTGGCCCCGTGGTAGCTCAGCTCAAGATCAGCCCCAGCAATCAGAGGAGCAGGATGACCAGGATTAAATTGGCCACAGAGGTCTGTGATGTCAAAAATGTTATTGCCAATGGGAGAAAAACCCCCAAAAACTAAAGGCAATTTAACAGCTGTCCAAGCATCCCTGGTTAATGGAGGAGTTTATTCCTGGCAGTGATAACAAACAGGAAAATATCCCCACATTTCCCCACAGCCACCTGCAATATTCCATGGATGGGGATGAACCCTCCAGGCCCCTGTGAGGGGAGAATCCTGGCAGACCTTGCTGCCACAGACAGTTCACAGCTTACAAAATGACACTGTTCTTCATAATAGTGGTTTAAATTTATAATATTTAAACATTAATAATCTGCTTGTAATGAAGAGTCAAACATCCAGCATCATCATTTCAAGTTATAAACACCAGTTCTGTCCAGGAGAAATTTCAGGGCCTCTCAAAGTTTAACCAGGTTTCAGAATTACTGGAGGACAACCAGGCACAGCCTGGATTCTTTGTTCAATTTTACCTTCCTTTTTCAAGGGTTTAATGTTGCTGTATTTTGATCCTTCACATTTTAAACCCTCGGTTTTCAACTGGCAGCTTCTGGCTTTTCCAACAAGTGTTTCCAATACCTTTACAAACTGCTGTATTGTCTGCTAGACTGCACCTTCCTACCTCTTTTTAAGGGAGCAGAGCTGAGACTTTTATTCCAGGGTTTGCTTCATGACACAAGGATCTTTTGTGGGCACTTTTCTCTTTTTCTTTCTAGGATTCCTTACACTAAAATAGAAGTAACTTTAGAGAAGGGAAAAAAAAAAAGGTACAAGACTGTTCTTTGTGTATTCAGCTTGCTAACTGTCATGATTTTATGAGGAGTCTCCTGACACCTGGCATTTTTCTTAAAATCCTAGACCTTGGAGTCATATGGATATACCAGAGTTCCAGCATTAATTAAGAGAAGAAGGTTTCCAGCCAGCATGGATGTGGCAAAAAATCTGAAAATGTTGAACCCTGAGAGTAGAAATGAAGAGCCCTTAAACTGCTTGTAAAAAAGCTCATGTTTTCGGAGGTAAAATCCTAATTTCTGGAGGGAAGGGAGGCATGGAGGGTAGAAAAGCCTTGCCCAACATTGAGTTATGACACCCCTGCCCCTGCAAGACATCCTCTGAAACTCAGCCCTGTGTTTTTATTGTGTAAGGCTAATTGGAGCTAGAAGCCATCCAAACTTACAATAGGAAATGAGATTTGGGGGAAACCCACACCCAGCAGACAGGATTAAAAGCATTCCCTTGAATCCCAGCCCATCTCTTGCAGACAGATTGTCAAAGTTTCAGATGTGCCGATTCCATTCTAAAATTTCAAATTATGAAGCAAAAACAAGCAGAAACACAATACTGTCCCTTACTCAGCTGAGAAGTTAAGACAGGAATTAGAGAGATGCTAACAGTGCCTGAGCTGGCACTCAGGCCATCCTGTCTGAGTGAAGGACTAATAACATCGTTCACTGCTCCAGGTGACTGAGAAACTCTCTTTAAAGATGGTTGCTGCCAGTCTCTTCTGCCTCAGATAGGCTTTTCAGGATGTCCTAACTTTTGGTTAGTACAGAAAACTCTTTCTGTAGAGCTCCAGTGGGGAAGCAGGGAGTGGATAACCCAGATCACAGAGCAGGCCTGGCTCAGCTCAGGATTTTTTCCCGTGTCGTAACAAACATTTGATAACAGAGCAAACCTGCATAAGCAAGTCAGCCCGTGGCAAAAAGAGAAATCCACTGCAGCTGGGTGGTTTCTGTGGTGCAATCCCGTGTAACCCTGCTTCCCCTCTGGCAGTCCTTGCTCCAATCTAAGACACCTTATAAGTAAAACAAGTTTGTGAGGCCCAGACAAGAGACCACTTTGTAAAGTTAACTTGTGTGTGCATGACTTGAAAGAGCAAGAAAGTGCTCCTAGGACACGTTATTACAGGAGCTGGCAGCAGGTAAAGGCTCCCTTCCTGTTTTAGCTGGTTTGTTGTAATGGGATTGCAGCACCTTAGCTGTCAGCTGGGAATTAGGGCTCCCCAAGACCTAGAGGTGTTCCTGATCCTAACAAGGCCATGTGTGTGGGGGGTCCTCTGAGCTGTGCAGATAAAGCAGCTTGGCTCTCCAAATGCCTGGCACCCAGTCAGGGCTCACTGCAGAGCCCAGTGCCAGTTCCTGTAGGTCAGGGAGGTGCCTGTGGGTGCAGTGACACTGCTGGGCAGGGCTGCAGGGCACCTGCATGTGGCTGCAGCTGAATACAGAGGGAGCACAGCCTCCAAAACCTGGTAAGGTCCAAGCTTATTCTCTGTAAACTTCTCTGTTATACACCAATCCTAGGAAAAAAAAAAAAAAAAAACAACCCAACAAAAACCAAAAAAACAACAAACCAAAAAACAAACCCACCTTTTTTTTTTTTTTCTGCTGGCAGTTTGGGATTGTGCAAGTGAGTCCAGGGTAGGTTTGTAGCAGACATGAGGCATCTGCTGGAGCAATATCTCAATCCTTTGCAGCCCTCAGCCTGGGCTGCCAGAGCTCTCACTGCAGAGCTGTGACCATGGGCTGAGCCATGTGGGCTGCTCCCCTCACCCCTCACCTGCCCTGGCCCTGCACAGGCATCTCCCACCACAGGAGTGACCTGGTGCTGCTGCTGCTGCCTTTGGAGGAGCCTGAGCTGCTTTGGAGCAGGGCTGCCACAGTTTGCATTCTTCCTCCCCACTTTTAGCAGCCTTGGTTTGTGTAGGGCCTCCAGCCCCACTCATCAGAGGGGTGGCAGCAGCTCGGCTGGAATATGCTTCCCTGAGATCAAAGCACCATGCAAAAATCCCATATTCACTGGATTTAGTAGAGATCAAATAACATATATAAAGCACAGGATTTTTTTTTTTTTTTAGACTCTACTGCTCCTACATTGAGCAGCTGTTTATCTCTTATGTTGCAAAGACCTGTCTTGCAACTACAGGGAGCTGGGGAAGAAAGAAAAGGCATATTTCACAGTTTTTCCTTTTCCTGGCTTTCTCTCCTATCCTTCTTTTAGCCCCAGCAAGCAGGAAACTGGGAGCATGAAGACTCTCTGCACCTGCTACTAATTTTATCACCTCACAGCAAACAGACAACTTGTGCTTATGGAAACCCTGCACATGAAATATAATAATCACCTGCTCAGAAAAAAAACCAACAAACAAGCAACAAAACCGAAAAACCAAAACAAAAAACCCACCCCAAAACCAAAAAAACCCCAAACAACAAAAAACCAACAAAACTAGAGTACTCACTGCATCTGCAAAATAAGTTTTCTGACCAAAAAATCTTTGCTAAAGAAGCCCACCCAAATTTCCCAAGCATCCCACTGTGAGAGGACACTCATGGGCTGTTTATTGTTACAGCAGCCACAACTTCTTGCCCTTTACTCCAGCCCTGCTCCATGGACATCGACTGCTTTCCCTCACCAGCTCATCAGACTGATTTAGATAAGAGACTTTATATCCTTCCACTTTCCTGGAATGTTTGCTGTGGTGTCTGCAGGCAGTAATTTGGGGTCCAGACAGGCTGGGAGGGCTCTCTGAAGGGCTTTGCAAGGCTGTGCTCAGCATATTAAGCAGTCACTGGTGGAGGTTTATGGCAGGATTTTCCAGGTAGGAAAGGATAATATCATATGCTATGGGAAATTTAAAGAAGGGGAAGGATAATTTGGTAAATAGTTTATACAGGCACCCACTGGGGAGAAAGAATAGTTATACAGTTAAAATACCGGCTTTGTACACAGCTCTTGGCCTTTGGCTTTTCCAGAGGCTTCCTCTATAACCTCTGACAAAAATCACTCCGAGAAAATTGTTTTTGAAGCTCTTTAGGCAAAGACAAAATAATGAAGAAATTGCTTTGGAGACCTGTCTTGCATTGATGCCTGGTTTCCCACGTGTAAAAATGAAAGCAGTGATGTTTCTTCTGCTCCATCCTCGTGGTGTGTCCCAGCTCCAGGGGCAGGGTGGGCAGCACTGCTGAGGACAGGAGCAATGAGCTGCTCCTTTCAGGAGGGGCCATGCTACCCTTGGAAGGCACCAACCAGAGGGTGTCTGGGAAAGGACCACCCTGGTGGCATTTGACCTCTGCCAGGCCCAAATCTGAGGTGGGGAGAGCTCAGCCTGCAGCTCCTTAAGGGCTCTACCCTGCCCAGGTCCCTGCAGCTCCTTGTGCAGGGAAAGGAGCAACTCAACAGGTTTGGGAGGAGTTTGTGCATTTGTTTTTTCTTGATTCCACCTGGTCTGAAATCACTCAACAGTATTCTTTGATGGCTGGGAGGGAATAGCTGAAGCCTTGTGAAAAAATCTTTACTAAAATACTCCAGGTTGCTCATTTTAGCATATCAATTAATTGAGACATTTGGCATAAATTCTGTAGCAATTCTCCCCAAAGACTTCAGCAATTCGATCTTTTTTTTTTTTTTCTAAAGCACTGTATACTTTAATTAATAGTTTTTATATTTTAGAATAGCCAAAGGCAAGCTTCTTTAACCAGAAAAATGTATATATTGACACACCTTTGAGGCAGTAAACTTTTCTGCATATTAATATTGAAAAGAAACTCATTAATTAGGCAGTCTCACACACACACACAAATCTTCTGATAGAATAAGTGCATTGAAAGTTTTAGATCACTTGGGACAAGTTCTGCCTGGAGCAAAGCTGCAAAGTTAATGCTCTGTATTAACTGCAGCAATCAACCCCCAAAATGGCTGCATCCCTCAAGGCCAGTCATTCCATTTGATCAGGTTGCAAAGCAAATTAGCATTCTCTTTGCCCTGGCTATGATGTTTCCTATTCTTTTCATGAATGATTTATTGGTGCCCCCTGTCCAGGATATGCTTGTTTTACCATCCACCTTTCCAGGGATGTTTGTCCCAGCAAAAAGTGTCCCCTGGGGTTTTTGGTGCTGCCTGCAACCTGCACAGGTTAATCCCTGTTACTGCCCTGAAATGCAGCATTTGCTGTGTGGTGACAGGAGTTTGCCTCTTGACTTCTTTCCTGTTCATCTTCCTTCAAATTCCGGCTCGTTTATTTGGATAAAATCCCTTTTTAGCAGAAAAGCTCACAGAATTCAGGGAGAGCTGTGCCTTGGCAGGGAGGTGACAGCCAAGGGCCGCAGAGGTGACTCAGTAGCTGCTGATCATCCTGCGTGGTGCCTTGCACAAACCCTTGGGAGGGAAGCCAGCAGTCCCAGCAGGGGCGTTTGTCACATCCTCTGAGCTGTCACATAGGAACTGCAGGGCAGAGTGGCCCCAGGAGTGCCCTGTGGGGCTGCCCCCATCTCCCCATTGGCACAGCTGAGTGGGAGGCAGCAGGACTCCCTCAATCCCTCTTGGATTGGAAACTTCAGCCAGGGGTGCTGGTGGGGGGAAGTGTCCAGCCCTGGAGCCACTGGAAATTGCCCTCTGTTCTGCACTTCAGAGCCAAAGAGCATCTGCTGGGACAATCCTTGTCTTGGGGGGTCTTCAGCAGCTTCCATTTTTAAATTTGTTTTGAAGGTAGCTGCAAAAAAAACAGTGTTGGAAGGATGCTTTCATCCTCTTCTCTCCCAAACCTCTGCACTGGCTTGAAGAGGTTCTAGAAAGACAAAGTCCTGCCCACTTCTCTCTTCTCACTTCCTACTGCATGAAAACCTGCTATCAGTAAAACCCTGCCTGATTTCCAGGAAAACTCTCCTACAAGGTATGGAGGAGACAGTCACTGGCTAAAATCTGAGTCATCTTTCCCACACTGAACTGAATCATCTGGTAATCTCACCATGGGTTCGTTTGTTTGATTTTTGTTTGTTTGTTTGTTTGTTTTTGCCTTTTTTTCCTTTCTTTCTTTTTCTGTTTCTTCTCCTGGCATCATTGACAACTACTCAATTCAATTCATTGGAGAATTGAATCTAATGAGCTCTACTAAACTGCATCGTGTCTTTGAGGAGAACTAAACTTCAGGAGGGTTCTCAGCAGGAACATGAACTTCATCAGCTCTATTTTGACTGCCATGTAAACTCACACTGATTTTCATGAGTTATTGCTTATTTTCATCTGTGCAATCAAGCCTAAAATAAAATCTGTGTCTTCTGATGTCCAGAGAACAGTGACATGAGAACTGGTCTCATTAGCACTCGTGGGAGATGCTGGTACAGCCTGGGAAGAGAACGTGCAGCTTCTGACTTCTTAAAATTTAATGACACAGTTTATGGGGCTTTGATCCTCTAAGTTATCTTTACTTACAAGCAGACTCATGAAAGTCAATGGGACCTATTTAGAATATAAAAAGTTAAACACAGGAGTCAGCCTGTGCAAGATCTATAGCAGCCAAACCAATATTGCCTTGTACAAATGCCACAACATTTTCTAAAAATTAATAAACAAACAGATTGTTTCCTTATCAACAAACATGGAAGGCAGTTGGAATCTCTGTGACCATTATGAGGGTTCCTCATGGGCAGGGGGGAGATTTCAGCCATGGAGTTGAATACATTAATTTTGTATTTTGAGCTGCTCTATGCATCTCTCCTGGTGGCTTAGTTTCCCTTTAAGATTCTTGAGGATGGGTCAATAATCCTATAGAATTGCTATAGCTGTCAATGAAGTGCCTCTGGCCATTTTCACAGGTTTCAGGCATAGCTTAACAACAATTTATTTGAGTGAAAACAGTGCAGGAATGGAAAAAA
>VWYP01002976.1:23133-44484 GCA_013400435.1 Pycnonotus jocosus | reverse complement strand
AAAAAGAAAAAAAAAAGAAAAAAAGAAAAAAAAGAAAAAAAAAAGAAAAAAGAAATTAAAAAAAAGAGAGAAATAAATAAAAAGAAGAAAAAAAGAGAAAAAATAAAAAGGGAAGAAAAATAATTTCCTGAAGTTACTGCCCAAGATCACAGTGGCCAACTTAAAAATCATTGCTGGGAAGGGCTATCCTGGATACTGTAGCCTGGCTATGAAGCTCGGAGCTAATTTAACTCCTCTCTCACACAGCAGCTGATTTTAAGCCTGGCTGAAATCTCTCCCAGTTACACTTTAACTGTGTGGTGGCACAGGGACTCCTGTGATGAAAGCAGGGAGTTAATAATCTTTTCCTGGCTGGATATAAGAAAAAGCATGAATGGACTTCTGTTGGGAAGGGAAAAGGGAAAAGGAAAAAGGGAAAAATATCTGAGGAAAACCTGACATATCCCTGAAGCAGAAGATCCTGGAGAAAACTCCACCTTGCAGAGTTTTTATAAAGCTGTGTTACTACCTTATGAAGCAGCCTACCTCTGCTGTGAGCTAAGAGTTTAAAAATAACAGACAAACTTGAAGGAAAAAAGCAAAAAGAATTACCATAATAAAATATACTGTATGAAGCCTGAGAAACTGAAGCCTGGCTTAATTGACATAAAGTGTCAATGAAAAATGAATGGGCTTCAATAATGGATCTTCTCACATTTTATTATTTTTGTTCTAGTCATGTAGTTCAGAAACTGGAGGTAGTGAAATAGTTTTTTTAAACTCTCAGTTTCTTTGAAGTTTACAATAAGTTGATAGTTCAAAACATATTTTTCCATCAGTGTAACCTACAGAAAGTAGCACAGCTTCATTTGGTTTTAGGAGTTTAATGAGCACAGGAAGAATTTGGATGGCTCCCAGAGTGATGAGGTATGTGTCATTTCAAAGTGAAGTAAATCCTATGACTCTACAAAGATATTGCAGCAAAATGTGACCAGAAACTCTCTGGCTCAGTAGGAACAGTAATGACAGTCAATGTCAACTACTCAACAATAAAAGTTCTGTTCAAGTTAAGTTCACTTACGCTTTGTGGAAGAATTCAGACTGTATGCATATTGATTGGATCAAAGAAAGTGGGAAAAAGCAGGATTTAACTTTTGAGTTTATGCTTTTAGCTCATGCAAATCAGCCTTGTCTGATCATAATCTGCACAGTAAATTTGCCACTGCTGGAACTTCAAGTTTAAAAGCGCATGGAAGTGCAGTATGTGGATTGGTGAGGTTTTCAAAAATCCCTGCAGATCCTGAAACTTTCACTAGTACTAATCTGCAAAAGAACTTGCTAAGTTTCAGTTTCTTAATCTTGTTTTTTTTGAAGTTAAAGTGCTGAAATAGCCAAAGAAAGGACAATTTTCTTAAATTTAGAGCTTTTGTCTCTGAAATAGATTTTGGGTTTGCATTGCCTATGGGGTAGCCTATTTCATGTCCCCTTTAGAGTTTTTTCACCTTTGGGTGACTAAGACACATGACTGGGGCATCTATATGTGCTGTTTTTAACAAGTATTATAAAAAATATTTAGAAGACCTTCTTCTTTTTGGCCGAAATTGTGTCCAGCAAGTTGGGTTCTTTGTCTGATAGGAGGGAGACTTCGTAAAAAATAATCAACAGGGACACTTGCCACTGGTTTACTGAGGAAATAAAAAAGGAGGTGGGAACTGGTTTTTGAACCACTAGGCTGTCACCTGCCATGTGCACTGGTTTACCACATGATAAGATGCAAACCTTGGACACAATTTTGTGAGGGCTGTGCTGCATAGAGGCAGGCATGCAATTTCAAATTGACCTTTTGAGACTTTAGAATTACCATACAGGGGATGGCCTTATTCCACCCACACTTCACAGGTCATCACACCTTACGTGTGTATATGTAAGTATATAGAAACCCAAACTGTGTTTGAATAAAGTAACATACACTAGAAATCAATGCTAAATCTGCTTAGTGTCAAAACAGCCAGAGTGATACTAAACCATCAGCAATTTTCTTTCATTAAACTGCTTTAGCACAGTGCCAAGGACAGAAACTAGCACTAATTGGATAGCAAACATATTTCAATTATCTATGGTGAACTAGCAAGCAGATAACAAGCAGTAGGTGTTACCTTCATTTGTAAGTGCTCCTGCTCCACTCCCTGGCCTTTTAACTGTGAAGCACTCCTAGCTCCTCAAAAGATTTTCAGAAAGAGGTTTCTGATTACTGTGCAAGGATAAAATAAAACAGAGATACACTGATCTGGAATGATTTGTTTGATAAGCCAGATCGTCTACCTCCCATAAAACTTGGAGAATTCAGTGATCTTTTTCTGAAGTGTAATTTAGCTAATTAGCAAAAGCCAGCCTGGTAATCAATTGAATCACTTGCATTACAGATGGCACTAACAAAACCTGTACTAGTTAATAAAACAAGAGGGTTTGCTTACTCAGCTCTAAAAGGCAGAATGACTGGTTGCCAGCTGCTTTACTGAAAATGCTGTATAATTCTTATGAATAAAATAGGACTCAGTTTAGGAGACTCTTGCCAGGTTCAGAAGTGGTGATAGCAGAGAAACAAATTAGCTTCCACGTGTTTTGTGTCTTCAAAGAGAAGAACATTTTGCAGGCTCACTTTTGCTTTCCTTTCTAAGGGCAGCAGAGCTCTGTGATTGCCAGTGACACTGAGTCTTTTCTATGTTTATGTTATGTGTGACACATCCATTAACTAATCTGAGAAAAGATGCCATGCAACTAATATTTAAAAAGGAACCAGCTAGCAGTGCTTAGCCTGGTATCAGCCCCTTTGCTGTTTACATTTTGTAAGTGAGTAAAGGGTTAGGACAGTTTTCTGCCATCAGCTCCAAAGCAGTAACAAATCAATCAGTCCAAGTGTGCTGTCCATGGTCCTAAGCCCAGAATCCTACCCATGAAAATCTTTGCTCCACTTTTGCCTTGTGGGGGTGACATCAATTGTGTGCTGCCTTTTTCCTGGGTAGCTACCCCAGATTCATCAGGAAATGTCATAAACAGTAGATAATGTTTAAACACTTAGAAAGTGTGTTAAAGATGAATGACCTCGTAAAGTCTGTGCTTGTTTTCTGGGTGTTTAGGAGGTACCCAGACATGTGAGAAGTTCTGGGGTTTGCAATGGGCCAGGAGGGTGGTGCTGTATGAGCACACTCACTCACAGGGCTCTGGGGTAAAATGTGCTGTGTGCTTTTTGTCAGGAATCCCACTGGAAAGCAAAAGATTGCCCCTGTTAAATCAAAACTGACATGTTGTAAGACAGGAATTAATTCCTACAGACTGGCATGTTTTGATGGATAGCTGTTTTGTTGTAAACTTTATGTCCAGCTGCAGCAGCAATTGTTTAGCCTGTTTGGATGAGGTGCAAGGGCACAAATGCTGAATGGGCACTCGGGGGGAAATACATCAGCCAAGCACATGCCATCCCTGTAGCTGGGTATTGTACAGATGGATCTGACAGCAGCTTTCTGAAAGGAGGCAATCCACGCTGCTGAGATGTTTGGAAATCTGACAACAACAGCACTTGTAGCCGGATTCTTCAGAATAAAGATGAAATAAAACTGCAGTATTAAGCGGTGGGTCACGTTGCAAATCACCATCTTTTTGTCATCCAGTTTGGGTATGATATTTGATAATGGGCCAAGTGACTCACACCTTACATTGGTTTTCAGAGCAGGTACTGAAATTTGAGTCAGATCACAACCAGAAGGACTGTCATAAAGAAACTTTTTTTCTGAACATTCCACAGGCTCAGCCCAGACCCAATGCTTGTGAATCTGTCTCTAAAGATGCAGACACTGAAGGGAAAATGCAGTGATAAAGGACTTTTTCTGCTAGCTTATTTTATATCCATGCCTGTGCTGGCCTTTTGAAATGCAGTATTATGCCAGAACTTAATTGCAGTGCCGTTAATTGCATGCAGAGCCATAAACACTGAGTTAATATATTGCATAAGACTCTGTGTGTGTAAATGTCAGTCACAGATTACTTGGCTACCTTTTTTGACGTTAAATTTGTAAATATTTCTTAGGAAAGAAACCTTCACCAATATGAAGTCGTTTGAACCACAGGGAGGTTTAAGCCATTCAGGGAGCTGGCTGCCCCATCTGCAAACAAATGGCATGTAAAAATTTAACTTGCCAGTCACTGAAAGCTCATATCTGGGTAAGATTCAAATATATACAACTGTCAAAATCAATGAGAAATATTTCTTATGGGCTAGCAGTAATATTTTAAGAGTGCTGACAAAAATAATTTCACATAAAAGGTGTGCTGAGCTACTCCTTGTCATGGCCAGAGCTGAATATAGCATCTGCAGAAATTGCTTCTCCCGCAATTTTTATTTCTGTCATCTTTGCAATGTGTTAATGTCACTAATTCAATGTGCTCATCTGATCATCACATTTGCAGATGTAATCACAGTGTTGTGCATCTCACTGCCCAGACTGGGAGAGTTTCTGATGAGCTGCTGTTCACATCCTGGGTACCAAACTGAAGGTGCTGTGCTTGGGGCAAAGGGAAACTTACTTCACCCTCTAGGTGCTGGAGGAGTTTTAAAATCCATTTTCATTGTGTGTGAAGCAGCATGGGGTGGATCAACTTTTTCTGTCAGAAATCCTTTACTGGCAAATTACTAATTAAATGATATGCGTGTGAGAAAGAAAGAAGTTTCTGCTTTCTGCCAAAACCAAGAGTTTGTTCTTTTCTTTTTTTCCTCATTCTTTTAAATCTAGAATTGAAATATGAAACATGGAAAATGAAAACTTTTAATTAAAATCCCAGAATATTTTTCTTCAGGAATGCTTCCTTTTGGAACAGCAGCACCTCCAGTAACTGTCTGTTACTAAATCTTGTTGCTTTAGCAGAGATTTGTGTTCAGTGGCTGCTGCTCTTGTCAGCAGCTGCCCATCCCCATGCTGGCCTCTGGCCAGCTGCCAGGCTGCCTTTCTGGATTCCCCCAAATCCAACTGCCTTGCTCTGACAGGGGCTTTCCAGGTGATTCCCCTCCTTTTTGGACCAGAAAGGGACCAGGAGGGTGCTGGGCTCAGCTCAGTCTTCCAGCAGTGCCTTTCAGGGAGATACCTTCTAAATTATACACTATACACAGCTTTAAGTACTTGTGTGCCTACAGCTCAGCAGCATTTGTGCATCTGGCTCTTCTCAAAACAAAGTGTTATCTCTTGGGATGGAATTGAATACATTCCACTTCAAGTCATTTGTCAGAGAATTACCCTTTTCCATGCAAAAGAGGGATGCACTCTAATAGTCTTCATAATGCATTCAGATCAATCCCATGGAAAGTTGGAGCCAAAGCAGTACAGCACAAGCCTGCTTCCAAATTTCTCAGACATTCTCCAATATTTGTTCACAATTCACTTTGATAATTTTCCAGGCTCATTTTAGAGCATTCAAATTTTGTCTGGGAAGTGAGGTCTAAATTTAAAATTCAGAAATGGGATTTGATGTTTATGTGTGCACATATTCTTAGTATGAATCCTTATGTTTGCTCAATATGGGAACAGAAATACAGAAAGGAGGACCTCAAAATACACCTGGTTCTAAATTTCTGGTTATTCAGGGGAGTTCATACTGTGGAAGCTGGACTAGAGCATATAGATTTGGTAAAATACATAAATAAAGTGAACATAATTATGAGAGAGGTTATTTTCAGGTTCATCATAACATCCTACCTACATCATTTGTTAGTCAAAATCAGGTATAATGAAGCATCTTTAAAGCAACTACTTGCTAAGTGTTGGCATCTTCTGTATGGCCAGGTTTGGCCTGGACAAGATGTCCCAAAGCAAAACCCACCATGCTGGGCAGCAGCAGTGACAGCACAGCAGTGAAGCTCCAAGTGTGGGAATAATTTAGCATATGGATCAGATGATTATGTTGAAACAGAATGGCAGTGCCAAGAAAGCTGCTGCTTCTTGGAAGGTGCTGAGGACTTCTCTTCTGATGAGAGTCCCATGGTGTTTAGGTGCAGGAAATTATTATGGTGCTTAGAGAAGGGGATTTGACAATCACATCAATTATGCTTCATTTTGTGAGCAATTCCAGGAGCAGAATAGGGGTCAGAGAAGCAAAGTGTTGTTCCATGGTATGTTTATAGTGGTGTTGCAGAAATACTTTCCTCTTTCTCTGCCTTCTCCTCAGTTAAAATGAGAAAGCCTCATTAAAACCCAGTAAAAGACACTGAATTTTTTATGCATCCATAGATTTTCCACTGCTTTCTATCTTGCTTTTGAGAGTTCAGACACACTGTAATGATTCAAAACTGTCCTTTCTGTAACTCTATTTTCTTCAGTTAAATTAAACCGGGGGGAATTAGGCTCCTTTGATATTTCTCTTCCAAAGAGGGTTGAAAATGTTGTACATGTGAAAAATGAGATTTTAAATGGAAGGAGAATGACTGACATTAATTTAAAACCCAAACTAAAGAGATAATTGCATACAGTAAAACTCCTGCTACAATGAGGAGTTAGTCATAAGTGATTACATAAATTTTAGAGATTAAATGATTAAAAAAAAATGTTTAGGATTAAATCCTGTCCTGAGTGGATCAGAAAATGCAGAGGCATCCTCCCTCTCTGGCAGTGATACTGCTGCTGGGCAGAGTAGAATTTATTGGGGTGGACTCAGAGATTTGCTGAGGAAACATTTTGCTGCTTACCCCAGGCCACTCACTCATCCAGCCAGTCTTGCTGGTTTTGGGCAGTGCAGTATTTATTCCTTACTCCTTAGAGTTTCTTAGGCTTTGTATCCAGATATACCCTCTGAAAGCCCCAAATCTTCCCTAATATTTGCCCCTCCTCTTCTTTTGCATTGAAGATTATCTCTTAATTATTTTAAAAGGCAGTTGCTGATGTGGAATAGCAATATTCACTGTAAATATTTTTCCTATATGAATTGTGGAAGAGATGCCCAGTTCTGAGCAGATCCCTTTCCTGATTTAATTAGACCAACTGAATTGATTTGAATTAGTGACAGGATTAGTTAGCAATAGCTGAGGGGAAAAAAGTTATGCTTTATATCAGCAAACCTTTATTCTAAATACTTTGGTAAAAACAGATAGGTGGCTAAACCATCATATGGGAATGAATCATGCAGATGGCTGGCAAAATCACAGCAGTGCTACACGCTGGTATTTATTTTGAAGTGTTATATGCTTTGGAGTCTCATTTCATTTTAACACCAATCAGTCTTGCCAGCACTCATGAACAAAGCCTCTTTTCAAATTTAGTGGTTTTTTGAATGCTTACACTTAGATCCTATCAAATTCCAAGTTCTTAAAATAAAACAACAAAGCAAAGTCTGTCCCCAGCCCAAAGCCTGATGTTTTCTATGTACCAGAGTCATTTTGTTTTAAAAGCAGAGATTAGATTTGAAATGTCTCAGTAGAGGGGCAGTTTCCTTTATTGTCTTTACAAAGCTTAGTACAACAACAGCTCAGATATTTTCCTGGGTCTTACTCATATCATTAGAAGTATTTCAGTGTTCTTTACTAAGTTATCCTGTCTTCAGTCTTGGATCTTCTTGTTTGTGGCAGATACCTCAGGGAAAGAAACAACTGAAAATGTTTCAGGAACTTAGAAGGGCATGTTCCCATCATTTGGCTTTCAGACCTTCCAATGGCATAAAAAGGAATTTTTCTTTTAGAGACATGTCAGTGTGACAGCTCTTAAAAAGTAGAACTGATGCGCTGCTGGTGCATGGCTTTGTTTCCTCTAATAGAAAGATTTAGCTCAAGTAAGTGTGTCCTGCATGAAATCACATTGCTCAGCCGGGTGTTGGGATGATGACTCACTAGTTTTTCTAGTCAGGGACATTATGGGGCCACGTGTGTCCTTCTCCTCCTGAAAAGGGTCGTTTTTCCCCTGTGATCCCACAGCAGGAGCCCTCAGCCTCCCTGCCCAGCCTGATGCTGAATGCCAGCTGCAGGCACAGCTCTTGGGAGGGGCCCTCGGGAGGTCCTGTCTCTCTTTTCCAGCCTTTTCTTAGGTTTGAGGCAAGGCTCCTCTGTGGCTGTGTTTCTGGATGTCGTTTTTAGGAGGTGGGATGGAAACAGTGATGTCCTGGGTTGTGATGGAAAAAACAGCTCGTTTCAATGGGCAGTTTTTGGGAACTGATGGGTTATGTCCCCATTGCCAAAAATTAGCATCTCCCTGAGCTCTGGTAGGGGTGCTCTTATCCAGTCCAACAGCAAACAGATACATATGTTCATCTCTTTTCCATTTTCTGCTGCAGTTTGTTATACATAAATTGATTTCTCTTCCTTCTCTATTCTGCAAATTCTCACATCAAATTAAATAGTCTGAGAGGAATAACCATTAAACCTTCATTTCTAATTAATTAAGTGGTTTAAAATCTAGGTCTTTGAACACTTCCCTAATTAATTGTGTAAAGCAAGACACAAAGTTAACAGAGAATGAAAGAGTATTACTTTGGGGAAGTGCTTTACAATAAACTATCAAGCTATCTACCAAGCAGGGCAGAAGCTGTAAGACATTGGAGTTCCTACAGGCTAGAGGGGAATTGTTTTTCCAACAGTAGCCATGGTGAGAATGAAAACTCTCAGTTACAGCCTGATTATAAACGTGATTCCAGGTGAGCTCTGAGTTATTCAATGCTGATAATCCCTCTGTGTCTTGTCACCCTGCTCATGTGTCCTGTCCTGCCTTCAGCCTCTTCTTCTTCCCCTCTCTTTCTCCAGCATTTTCAACAGCTCCTTTAAAAGATATGAAAAAAAAAAAAAATCTCTCCTGAGCATTCTAAATTCTGCTTTTCATGCAGCCAAATATTCGCTCTGTCCCTTCTCACTGGTGGACATCACATTTCATTGGGGATTTTCTGTGACAAGTCCCTTTCATTGCCAGCTTGTCCAGCTATTCTGTTTCCCACCTTTTAAGAAACTTTAATACTTGACATTTTGCAGTTTTAAAATGTATGTTACTCTGCCAGTTGATTTACATAATCCAGCAGTTCCTGATATTATTGACTACCTCACTAGTTTTTAATGTTACTGTGAATTTTATTAATGATCACTTATATCTGCTTCTAAATGCAATGTACAGCAGCACAGAGCTAAGACAGACACTTAAATTAGAATTTATGCTGTAACATCTATCAGTTCTATAATTTAAATCCATTTAGCATGAACTTTGTTGTGTAGTGTCATAGTGCTTTTTTCACTTAGAGCATCTTTTGGAGCTAAATCAAATGAGATACAGAACTTTGTTCCATCAGCACAGCCACTTTTACAGCCAAGTTTGTACTTTAATGGGAACACAACTTGAATTTCATTTGAGATGACCTATTTTCCATACACAGTAAATAAATATATTCCTAAATCCTAATTCTTTGTTGATTATGTGACATTGGCTATTTTTAGATCCTGAATTCCTTCCTTCCCTTCCTCCCTCCCTGCTTCTTCAATATCCTGAGACTGCAAAATATATTTCCATCAGGAGTGTGCCTGGCACTGACTGAAAATTTCTGTAACTAGAAATAAAACTACATGACCTGAAATGTCTTCTGACAGAACAAAGCAATCCATCAGGTTACAAAATGGGTTTTATTATTTGGTCACCTGCAATGGCAAGGGAGTGCACTGAATACCCCAGGATGTCTTTCCAGCCCAGTGTACCATGATTAGAAACACAGGAAGCAGCAAATATGTGTTCCCTGACATCAGGGCTCTGCAATGATTATTTATTGGACTCCAAAGTCAATGCAAGACCTAATGTGTGGATAATCAAAATCCTTGCCATTTCCAGTCCAGCTTCTCACAGTAGTTGTGCTCCATGAGAGCAGTGAAAACACAGATGAAGATTCCTGGGGCCACTGGGGTCATCTAATACACTCCCTTGCAATTACAAGCCCTGAGTTATAAAGCCTTTTTGTAAATATATAAACACAGAAGATAAAACTGAACTATGGAATTAACTCCTGTTTGCAGCAAAGGCAGTAACAGAGCCTGTTTTACCCAGAATTTACTACAGAATTCTACTCCTCTAGCCCTTTTTTCCCTTGCCTTTGCCTCCACTCACTTTTACAAATCCAGTTTTGATGTCAGTTTTGGCTTAGATGCTCTGGAGAGAATGGGAGAAAAAGAGACAGCATTACTGGTGACACTTGGGTAATGCATTTCCACATCCAGGCTAGTCCCTTGGCAGTTACATGTCAAGAAATGGGGATGAATGAAACAGATTAGCACAGAGTGAGATTCCCAGGTGGTATAAATTGACATAGCTTCTTTGGGCAGCTTTTTTACTAACTGAAATTGTTTTTCACCTCTTGGAGATGTGAACCACAAATTGAAGTGATATGAAGATTGAAAAAGAAATCAACCCCATATCTTTGCTGTTTTAGTTTCAGAGTTTAGCCAAATGCAGTCTCATTATGAGATCTGTTATTCCATCACATTTTCTTCTGTGGCATCTGTCTCTCAATAGAGAACACTGAATATTTGCAATTTCTAAGGACAATTTAATTAAAGAAAGATGTTCATTTTGTGACACCTCTGCCTCCTAAAAAGTAATAAGGAAAAAAAATCCAGTGTGAGGCAATGCAATCAACAATCTCCAGCTTAACATTATGAAAGTTGCTTGAATTATTCACTTGTTTTGAGTGTTGATGGATCAGCTCTCAGCCCAGGGATCATGAAGACTTGCGAGAAACTGCCCATCCCGAGGCTTCTCTCTCTGCATTTCCATAGCAAAGTTCTGTCTCTCTATTGAGAGATGCTGCAGCTGCCACTCAGGGGTGAAACAGAAGCATGATACCACACAGGCAGCAAAAAGAGTAAGATTTCCCCCTGATGTCACCTCATTTTAAAACAAAAGAAACATTCTACTCCCCAAAACACACTTGGCTTTTCCTCCTTCCTAAGGCAGTAGTACTCCTGGTGGTGCAGAGATGCCTTCAGTGATCAGATTGAGTGCAGAGGCATCAGCCATGCAGATGAGATGCTGCACTCCTGTCGTGTGTGCTGTTCTCAAAACATCAAAAACCCTGTATTTCCCTGACAGGCCTATGTACATGTTTGGGTAGAGAAACATGTTTCAAAGGGCAGAGCAAGGGAAAAGAGTTTCCTGCTCTTAAGACTGAGGCATCCTACAGCACAAAGTTGTTTTGATTCAATTTCCTAATTTAAAAATGTGGCAATAATATCCAGGTATCCCTTAAAATACTGGAGTTTGCAGTGATTGCTTTGGATCTGAAGATTTCCAGGGGGCCAGCTGTTGCTGGTGTCTATAACTCACCGTGCAAAAGAGATTTTTATATTCCTCAAATCTGCCTTTTGGGAATCCTACAAAGTGTACAGTGAATGCTTTCAACATTTGTGTGCCTGCACTTTGAAGACTGAGGAAAGCCATAACAAAGTCTGTGTTTAATAATATAGAAAGAGCCAGAAGCCTCTTTCTATATGAAAACAGCTTTGAAAATGTAAATGGATCACTAGTTAATTGTTAGAAATACACATCCCTTCAGTTTCCCAAGCTGCCTCTCACCCAGAGCCCCAAGGAGCACTCTTGGAGGATTAGGGAACCAGCAGCTATTTCACAGCTCTGCTTAAAGACCCATTTGTACCCGTGTGGCCTGGTGCTATTGAGAGTGCTGGGACTCCAGCAAGCACCTACAGGCTGTCTGCTTTAATTTACTGAGCAGCTGGGAGGTAAATGATGGCATTTCAGAACTCCCACAGAAGGAGCGAAGCTCTGCCTGTAGGCCAGTACTTAGCCACAGCCTGGACAGATGAGAATTAAATTCTGTAAAGGAAAAGGAAGCAAATATAGAAATGCAGACCTTTTTTTTTCTTTACAGAAGGATGTAATGGTTGTGCAGTACAAGCCCTGATGAACACTGTATATGTATATTCTGAAGCTATATATGTTTGCTGGGCTGTTTTTCAAGTCTTAATTTCTCGACTACTCAATATCATGATTAAATTTGATTAAAATGATATCATATCATGATTAAAATTAAAGAAAGGTTCAGAACACACCTGTCAGTGCCTAGACTAGTCCTTAATTTTAGATGGAAGGTTTTAATAGGTTTGGTTCAAACTACTATCAGGATAATGGATAAGTTTTGGACTGCAAAGATCTGCATGATTTTGACAACATCTCAATTCCCAAGTAGCTCCCTGGCATTATTGTTTTCATATCAGCCACATCTATATTGTGTATAAATTGCTTTGGGATTCTTGGGGGGAAAGGCTTTAGATAAGTGTAAATTACTGTGTGGCCTGTAATTATTTTGAAGTGGTGATTGCTGGGCTGTGCTTTTTATTTGTATTGCAGGGGATTATGAGTCTGGTATAGAGATATGGCAGCTTCAGAACTGGGGGAGAAATATGTTCTGAGACTTTGATTTGTGTTTTTCTATTCTATTCTTTGAACATAGGTAGGAGGGCAAGAAGGAGAGCACAGATGTTTAGTGAACGTGCTCCTGCAGTGTAATTCATCTTTGAGGCTGAAACAGCAGGTTTATAAACTTGGTTAAGCGAGCTCCAATCTCTTTGCCGTTTTTCTTCCACCTCCTGGAAGCGCTTTTGACAAATCACGCACTTTAATAAAAACGTATTTTCGAATCAATTTGGAAAACATACTGCAATCAAAATAATGGCTGGATTATGTGTTTGGTGCTGGTATCCTTATATTGTGTGTGCTGGATGGCTCTGTTACATTTGCCTCAGAAGCTGTGGGTAAATGCAATGAACAGTGTTTGCTTACAGGTACTGTAGCTGTCAGCCTGCATTTGAGGCCTTCAGCATCCCACCAAGCATAAATTGTGGTATTGTCCTGAGAGTAGGATAATATAATTTCTGAATTTAGTTGTTAGAGGATTGCACAATTGCTGGAGAATATGTAACTGCATATGAGACTTGGTTGTTCCTGACAAATTCCTCTCAACATTGTGAGTCCCACAGGTCTTCAACAGCTCTCTGGGATTTACTAAAAGGCTTGCAGCCCAAAAGAAAGAAGAAAGCCTTCTGAGCTCACATCTCCCTTGGTTAGTTTAAGCCTTGTGACATTGACTGGAATTTATGATGAAACTCTTCTTGGTTTGTTGCAAAGTACAGGAGTGGGATCCACACTGTTTTCCCCCACATAATGTTCTGCTTTTTTTATAAGCAGACTATAAAAAGGATGTTAAGGCACCAGGAAATTATTTCTATGCATGTTTACATGAAATTGGAATGAGCAGCTGGCAGTAAGGTTGTGTCTCATTAACAAGGTAGTATTTTCTGACTGGTTGTGTGTGCTCCTTGATGTCACTAAAAACCCCTGATGTATGTGTGTGAGGAGACATTGGTACTTGCCAGTAGGAGGCAAACATCATTCTAACAAAAGGAAGTAAACATGTTCCAAATGATTTTTGGGCAGCCAAAACTTTTCACAGCTTGTCAGCTGAAGTGCACCAGCAATCTTGGTGGCTGAGCAGTGTGGGCTTGTGATTGACAGACTCCTGACTGAACAGAAAAACAGAGATAAGGGGGATTTCAGATGCTTTCTTATTGAAAAGGTATCACAAATCTGAAGAGACTGGGGAATTTTGCACATGGAGGGAAAGATTTGTCTTCCATGAACATGTTAACAACAGCATTTATGGATGTGAGCAATAGCAGTCAAGAGCATGGTCAAGTTTGGTCCTGGACTGAAACCCCACTGTTGTCTTCACAGCCTGTTGGTAGGAATTATACCAAAAATTTGAGGTTCAGTTTCTCATTCATTACTGATGCTTTGGACAACTTCTCCTTTCAGATTCCTGTGGTTTGTCTTCTCCCATTTTCATTTAAGTTGTTTAAGTTTTCTTTCTCGCCAGCATTTTCCTTGTACCATCTTGCATTTTAATTTCCTGAAGCAACAATTTGTGATGATGCAGAACCCTTATTTCACTAAGTTGGGTTCACTTTCAGTGATCAGCACTGCCAGAACAACTCAGCCTCTGCTGTTCCAGGAGGTGAAGAACACTCAGGAGGTGTTCTCTCCTACTCCAGAGATGGGGAAACAAAGCAGTGACCTCCTAACAGCCACCTTGGAAATCTGATCTGCAGTCCTTCTGATGTGGTTGTTGGCCATCCCATCTTTCACACTGATTGATTAAAATGATGGGTTTTGCCTCAAAAAAGGAATATGTTATGATGGACCTTTGCTTGGACATGAAATTGCTTCCCTGATGGCCCAGGCCTGATGTCTTAAAGTGTTTTCAGATAAGGGAAAAGGCTGATCTGTTGCTCTGCCTCAGAGGTAAACACGTGTACACAGACGAAGCCAAACTGAGAAATTCTGTGAGAAAAGAATACGCCAGAATATTAATCCCTCATCTGTGTTTTATACATATGGCAATGAGTTAGGGCCTTTTTCAGTGCCTTGAGAGTCTTGTGAAAATATTTTTTTTAAGTGAGGAGACAGGAATACATGTCTTGTGGGGAAAAGAGACTTAAGGGTTGGCTGTCTTCAGAGGTTGAGAAATCATCCTTTCATTTCTGACGGCAATTGCTCCTTGCTCCTTGAGCAAACTGCTCTGCAGCGTTCCAGGGAAAGTACTCATTTGATGGTAGATTATCTTTCATTTGTGAAAAAAATTATCATGTTATGTGCTATGAGATTTACACAGAGTAAAGAAAGGGAGAGGTTTTGTCTGTTATTCAGTACCATTGAAGCATAATGGAAATAATTATGGTTTAGGTTTTGTTCTTCTCTTTTTTTCTCTCTTAGTGATCTGAAAGCCTCTGAAATTTTGCTTAGGCTTGTATTAACCCAGATAGATGAAGGAAAATGGTCTATAAAGCCAACTTTCTTTTTTTTCCCCTCTGTTGTCATTGAATTTTTGTGGTTTGTTTAATCTGGAAAGTATCTTTCCTGCAGCCTCTGAGACCCAACATAAAATCCCCTACTTCCCCACTTCAACCTCTGTAGCTACAGACTATTAATTTAAACTTCAAACCCTCTAAATAATGTAAAATTTCCTTTTTTATTATTTTCATTCTGGCTTTACTGGCAGCTGATTTCAGGATTTCACCTCTAGATGCAAACAGTTAAGGACAAAATTTCTCATCCCAAAACAATGACTCACTGTGAAATCTGCTTTCATGAGACACACAGTGCAAATATCCCAGAAGCAGAAGAAGCCATGGAGTAACTTCTTTGTGTTGAGGGGACAAAGAATTCTGTCACACAAAGTTCTGCCACAGTAAATTTGGCAAAGCCTTGACAAGCTTTTGGACTACATGTTAGGTACATAAATACTTGGAATTTTGGGCTATCAGAGTAGGAATTCTTATGCTGTTTCAGAAGTTTTGCTACTGCCTGATGTCTAATCTTCAAAAAGGGGGCTTGCCTCTAAAATAATGTAATAAATATATATTTAATATATGTATTGAAAATACAGGAAATGATCCTGCTTAGACAAAATATTCTCACTCCTGCTTGACATTTCATTCAAGCTTGTGTGCTAGTCTTGAATCTTCTATAACTCTCCTCTGGACTGGCTTTTGGCTATGTCCTCAACCCAGAAATCCACTGCTCAGGCCTGTCTTCATTGGGCAAAGAGATCCCTGGAGAACAGCACTGGGCAGGGCTGGGATGTTCTTGCAGAACAGACGCTCTGTGTGTTCAGTGTTCCTCATGACAAGCAACATTTTAAGGTGCAAAGAAGCCCAAACTGTACAGAATTTTGACATTACTTGACACTGTTTTTGGCATGTCTGCAGCACTTTGTGGCAGTTCCTGCACGTGGTGCAATGCCCACAGGTAGGGAGATGGGTGCCTGTGCTCCTGCAAACCCTCACACATGCAGAAGCATTACTCATCCTGGAGCTCTGGCATGGTAGAAATATTGAATCCTGTGAGCAGTGTGAGTAATAGTTATGCATGAAATTAAATCTACTTCTCAGATAGGTCAGGTTCACCTTCTTCTTTTCGTACTGCAATAGCTTGTGCAAATAGAAAGCTAAATGAACATAGTGAGATGGAGCAGAGTGCTCCAGGGGTCTGCTATGGAATTCATGAGACCAAAGAAAAAGGATTTGTTCTTTTTTCCTGAGGTTCCTCACCTGTAAAATATGTGTATTTGCCAATACAGAGTGTGCTAAAAAAAAAAGAAAAAAAGAAAAAAAAGAAAAAAAAGAACCTTGGGGGCCATTAATGTTGGTTTTTGTTCTTAATTTTGTTTTGTTTTCTTGGATAGTATTGGCTATTCCTCTGAAGCCTCACTTGAAAATGAAAAGGACTCAAGGTTGCTCTTTTCCTCTTCTCTGAGTCTGGTGACAGGCACTCCCTGGACAGGCTGGAGGGATCCTGAAGAAGATGCTCTTTGTGGCACTGCCTGTGGTTCATCAGAATTAATTCAGCAGCCCACAGAGACCTGCTAAGAGGTGCCCTGCAGAGTGCTGCTGATAAAGCCACCTCCTGTCTGTGCAGGTTTAGTGGGTGACACATTCAGTTCATTCAGGCACAGACCATTTTCTCCTCTCTGCCTCTGCTTGCAGTTTTTATATCTCAAAAACCACTTGCTTCTCTTCCCTGGTAACAAGGCAGTTGTATGCAGGCTGTTTTTTCCATTTCTTCTCACAACATACTTCCTGCACTGAATCAATGATATGTAGACATTACTGGGTCTATTTCCATGATATCTCCTATTTGCAGGCAAAATCTAGTAGAAATAATTCATTATTATTGTAACAGGGAAGATTTTTTTTCATCTTCTGGCTGTAATTCAATACCATTCACCTTCACCTTTACAGAAAATTAAGTGAAGGAATCACTGTGCACCAATGGTTCCTTTGTGCACCAGAACTTTTTAATACAGCTTTTGTTTCTAAAAAGGGCAGCAAATACTTAATCTAACTATTTTCTATTGAAATACAGGTAGTGAATAAGAGTAGAAAGTAATCATAACTAATGCACCCTTATACTTCAGTGGATATTAGCTAGTATGAATGAGGAACATCTGTATTTGCTTCTTCATCAGCTCCATTTATTGGACTGGATTTTTAAAGTTTTGAGCATGTCTTTCAGCAATGGAGTGAATTCTCCTTGGTTTTGTTCAAAATTTCAATTACTGAACCCCACTGAGCTGGTTAGAAATCATCCTGCAAAACCTCAAGACAGTAAGCTGTGAGGGGATTTTGGAGTGCTGAAAGGAGAGGACACACATACAGTTAATATGACAACACCTGGCAGGGATAACAGGTGCTTTCCCAGTGGGAGAGGTGTCCACTCTGAAGGGAGAAACCCTTCACTGCAGTGACCAAACACTGTGGGAGCAGCAGCTTCTGGCCCTGCAGCCGGGCTCAAACCTGGCATCCCACTGGCTTATTGAGTCTGCCTGAAGTTGTGCTTCACTTGAGGGAATTTTCCTTCACATTCCCTTCAAGAACTGCAGCCAGATTGAAATCTGCAGGCCATGTGGGATTGTGCACATGTGAACACGTGTGTGTGTGTGCATGGCCTCAGTGCCATCCTCCTGGAGCAGCTTTTCCTGGGATACCTTGAGCTGTGTGTCACATTGCTGGCCATGAGCTGCAGTGCACAATAGCTGCTGGCATTTCCCTTGAGAGCTGCTTGGGGTAGAGGATTTTTGGGAATCTGAATGGAGGCAGGCTCTGCCCTGCTCTGTTTCACACCAGCCCAGCCCTGACACACAGCATGGCTCCTGGTGGGTAATAATTCTGAGGGAGCTGGCAGACTCACAGTGATCCCAAATCAGCCTCCCTTGTGGTATTAAAACTTCTTCATCCATAAACAGGGAAGTCTGTAATCTGATTATGGACTGGTGTGAATTAGAAATTGAGTTCACTCGTGTCAATAGCTGCCAACATGTGAGAGCACAGAATTAGGCCCTTGGTATGTGGAGCAGCAGTAAGACTAAATTTTATGTACTTGCATAAACAGAAAAGAGAGCAAATATTTTTCCTACAGCTATAAGAAAACATGTTGCCATGAAGTAGGTATAATTACCAATATACACTAATTTTTTATTTCTCAGGATGGTGATTATACAATTCATGTAACGTGACAAAAATAAAAAAAAAGAAGAAAGGGTTGTGGGATTTCTTTTAAGAACATAAGGCTTAGAAAATAAGAGGCAGGAAAATGTGTGGCTGGGGAACTGTATTGGGAGTTTCTAAGAGCAGGTTACTGCAGGACTTGAATAGTGATCAGGAGCCTCTGAAATGCTGCCTCCAGCAGCAGTTCTGCTGCCCACAGCCACTCGAGCACTTGGACAGCAGGACAGGCAGGCTTTTCTGTCATGAGCAGGGATTTTCTTTTCTCTCAAACTTTCTGGATAGCTTAGTCAATTTTCCTGGCTGATCATGTTGATTTCTCACTCATTTTTAAATATTTCAGGAAGGAGATTCATTCAGTGCACTGAGGGGCTGCTCCAACACAGGCAAGTGCCACCTGCTCTATTGCACTGTGTAACAGAGGCATCTGCTCCCAGCTTTAATATTCTCCAGCATATTTTGGTAATCACTCAGTTATTTAATTGCACCCTAAAGGCACTGAAACATTTGAGAACCTCCTTGCAGGGCTAACGTGGACGCTTGCATTAGCAGTCAGCACCCAGGGTGAACTGCATTTTGCTAAGCAGCCACTTCCCAAAGAAGATTACACCTATGGAGGATTAGCAGGCACATCAGGGAACAGGAGGGATGGCAGGGAATGACATTGCTGGAGAACCAAGCAGCAGAGGGGTGCTCAGGAGGATTTCAGCAGGCATTTTGTGGAATCCCGCTCTACTGATCTGCCTTGTTTCTGGGATATTTTATAATGACAAACCATGCACTTACAGAGATTTTACAGCTCCAGCCCTTGGTAGGTTCATCCTCTGATTAGGTCCCACCTTGTGAGAGCTGGAGGTTAATCAGCAAACTGTACTTTCTAGGAATAGATATCTCAAAATTTCTAGAAGTTTATTTAAAAACTATGCCAACAAATTGTTCATTTTATCTCTGTCTTTGGCAACTCTTAACCCAAGTTGCTTTTTCTTTGTTATTATAAGGAAGAGATTTCTCGATTACCTTAAATCTGGTTTTGGAGCTTGCATGGAAGGTCAGCAACTGTGAAGCATAAAATCGAACATGAAACCTTAACACAAAGTTCTCATAGGAGCTTACAAAAACCCACAGATATTTAATCCAACCAAAATTGTCATGAGTTCATTCTTTTGTCTTGAAGTAGTTCCCATGTGAGATTGTTAAATGTAAGTGTATTTCAATATGAAAAAGAATGTCTTTGAATCTTCCAGGCTACCTCTGCATGCTTGAGCTCCTGGTGACCATAACTTGAAGTCATCATTTATTTTCAGGACAAATATTTGGGCAGATTATAGGGAAAGTTAGCCTGTTAGCCCTTTACCCAAACAGCCATTTACTTGCTCCCTCTTCCTCAACACTCATCTTTGAGTTGAATCATGGCTCATTTTTATGTGAGGGTGGCTTTTTTCCCCATCTATATCCATTAAGTTTCATTCCTGTCTGCATATGATAGAGAGAGGTGAAAGAGCACTGCTGAGCCTCTGATATGCTTGCTAAATGTGGTTTTTATTGCTCAAAATCCAATAAATCTGCTAAGGTGAAGGAGGCTAATGTGAGCAGTCCTGCAGGCTAGAGGCCAGCCTGGATGCCTCGCTTGTGGTGCCTGGAGATGATCAAGTCTGGGCCAGGAGAGACCCTCTTGCTGTGCCTTTTCTTTGCTTTGGAGATGACATTTTTCTCAGAATCACTGCAGTAAACACTGAGTGCTCTCCCCTCTCTGGAGGGGTTGTTTGTACCCAGGGCTGCTTTCTGCAGACTGAGAGGATCAGGCTTTTCCTCACCATCTCCAGCAGCACCTGCCTTTGTGTCCAATTTGAGGTGTGCAAAATGAATTTTGACTTTTGAATGTTGTGTGTGAGATTATTTTAAGCAGATTTTCTTCCAGGAAATTAAAATCTTCTGAAAATGATCCCCATTTAAAAGAGCTCTGGCAGATGTGTGAAGTCATGATGAGATTCACAAGCACAGATGAGGGGCCCCATAGGCCTCTGTGAGGATGTGTTGAGCTGTGCCCACAGCAAGCTCTTGGCCTTCTCCTTTGCAGAGTGGGATTCAAATATTGGATCACAGCCTGAAGTCTTTAGCAAAACTTCTGTTTTCTTGCATCACTACTTTTTGGGCCCATGCTTAGTACATTTTCTTCAAATTACTTTAAAACAAAAGAGGGAGTGGCAGTAGGCGAGGAAAATGAGACAGAACCACAAAACAAGATCAACACAGGGCCTGAATTTTAAAAGTAATTTTATTTTGGAGCAATAACTTCCTGCACTGAGAGTATAACTTTTGATACCATAGCAAATACTGCTCAACAGCCTGCCTCTCGAAAGAACAGATGCTTCAGAGACGCCTGAAGCTGGAGTCTCATGCAGTGAATTGTTCCAAATCAGCAGTTTCTTTAGGAGACTCATGCCATGGCTTCTGGCTGTAGTGTGTCCTCATTCTTCTTTGCTTTCTCTTGAACCAACTTTACCTGCCCTGGCTGCAGTTTTGTGTACCCCTCCCTCAAAGACACCCCAGTGTGTGGCACACTGTGCCTTGTTTTACTGGGAGATTTCTCTAAAGTAAGAGTCATTAAAGGATGTTATGTATATACAAAATATTGCTCGTTCACTATCAGCCTGCGGTGTCACAATCTGCCCACAGAGCTTTACCAACTTCCATCCCCTAATCCTGGCTTTGGCACCAGCTCTGGGTTGGACCCGCAGAAAGAGAATTTGTGTGTTTCTGGCAAGTCCTGCTCAGGAGTCTGGAGGGTACAGATTGTCAGCTTGTACCACAACCAAACCCCCTGAAAGTTGTTTGGGTGAAAGTCTAATTAGAGAAGAATTTCTTCTGCTCCACGGGGAAGCGCGGAGCTGTTGCGGTATTTACGGAGCGCGGTGATTTCCTAAACCCCGTGCGCTCTGGCAGGGGCTCTGGCTGGTGCCTGCGCCTCGTACCTGTGTTACACAAGCACGCCCCTATCCCGGTACCGCAGTGGGCTGGAGGCGCTTTGGAACCGAGGGAGGAGGCGGCAGCAGGGAACGGGGAGGGTAGAAAGGAAAAAAAATCCTTGTGGAGCAGGAAGGGAAGAGCAGCCAGCATAAACTTTCTGCTGCAGTCATACTCATCTCAGCTGAGAGCACTGCGGGGCTCGGCTTTCACGGAACGCGGCTGATCTCGCTCAGCTCCCCAGCCCCGGGGGCGACCGGCTGGGCTCCCCCGGGCCGCGGCTCCGCTGTGTCCCGGCCGGGTCCCGGTCCGGAGCCGGTCCGGCGGGCGGGGCG
>VWYP01002976.1:0-22994 GCA_013400435.1 Pycnonotus jocosus | reverse complement strand
TGCCGCCGGGCCGGGCCGGGCGGGCGCGGGGAAGTTCGGCGGAGCTCGGGGAGAGGCGAGGGACAGCTCCGGCCGCGGGTCCCGGGCTGCGGCACCTTCCGAGCGAGCCCTGCCCTGCCCTGCCCTGCCCTGCCCTGCCCTGCCCTGCCCTGCCCTGCCGGGTCCCAGAGTTGGCCCCGGGCAGGGGGCGGCTCGGCACGGAGCTGCTGCGGTGCCTCTCGGGGCGCTGCTCCGCAGCACCGGCACGGCACAGGCTCTGCTCCAGGGAGGCGGTGTGAAATCCACTTGCGAGACGTGATTTTGGTACCGTGCGGTCGGAAGGATCCGGGACCGGTCGAGGCGGTGTGTTTGGTGCTGGTGGCGTGTCCTGATGTGCGGGAGAGTTGGGTGGATGCTTTTGCTGGGCACTGAGGGCGATCATGCTGGGGGAAGAGCCGAGGAAATAGCGGGCTCTGTCCTCGACTGCCTTCTTGCCCAACCTCTGACACCATCCCGCCTTTGCATTGATTGAAAACTACTTTCTAGCCGAGTTACTGCACTCTCGAGTGATAAAATGAAATCCCAAACCAGATTGGTATTCAGTAAGAAGTATCTCTGCAGAAATAAGTGGTTGTAGGGTTTTTTTCCCCCTGAAATAAAATAAAACCCAGTCTGTGACAATATTTGATTAGTGACTCTTAGTCCTGAAAAAAACAACATCGAGAAATTTTACACTAGCTATTTTGTTTCATAAAATGACGTGAAAGCCTGAAGAGCTCACTTCAGTGCCTTTTCGTTGGTGTTTCAGGACAGTGGGTGCCAGGCTGTGCCAGGTTTGTTTGGGGTTAGGAAACCTGCTGGGGCTTCCTTCACTCCTTGTGCTGCAAAGTTGAGGGCTCTGGGGTTTGTTTGTCTTCTCAGGAGGAGCAGCTGAACTTCACATTGTGCTAAGAAATTCTCAGTTGCGCTTTATCCCGTTAGTGCTGGGAATAAAAATCATGACTTAGAGCTGAGGCAGGAGGGGATTAAAGGTATAAATCTTCGATTAGTGCTGTCATTTTTATATGGGCTGCCTTAGGCTGTGCAGTGTATGATCAGTAATGCAGAATGTCTGCAGGCTCAGGGACAGGCAGGGGGGTTACCTGTGGCTCTAATGACCACTTGTGTAAGGTGCAACTGTGTCCATCACACCACAGAACAGCCCCTTAGTTTGTGTCCAAATGGGCAAGGTCATGGGAAGTGATGAATTAAAATTGCTGTGGCTTACTTCAAAGAGTCAGAAAATATAATCTTAAATTGCTTTAAACTGTTTCATCCTCTCTAGGTGTCTCTCTGAAAGTACTAGAGAACAGAGAGCAGTGTGGTACTTGCTCTGGGAATATATTCCCTTGTTATGTTTGGAACAGCCAATGCTGATTTTTCACTGCCAGAAACATTTATTAAATTCATTTGACTGGATTTCTAAGCCAAAACAACAACAACCAATATCAATATGCCATTAAAAAAAAAAAAAAAGAAGAAGAAAAAAAGCCAGAGGAGTCAATAGTCTTCAAAAAGAGAGAACATGAATCAGAGCCTTCTAGACATGAGTCCATTTTACAACCAACACAGCAATACTGATGCCATTAGAAAACTGTCTCATTTTTCTGCTCTTAATTCTATGTGTCAGGTGTAAAATGTGCTTTATAAATAGTTTTAAGTGCTTCAATGCTGAGCCAGTGGATACTCTATGAGAAAGTATTTACGACTGTAGAGGAGCAGTAACTTCCCTATGGTAATGAGGACCTTGTATTGGAAATGACTTTGAAAATACTTCATTAGTGACCAGACAAATATAAATTACATTTTAAGCATGACTTCCCAAGAAACAGTGTTAGTTCTAGCAGTTAAGAAGATTCAAGGAAAAAGGTTACAGGAAAACTTCACACCTATTGGAATGAGATCCCTAATCCCCCTTTTATTCCTGTTATATTTCTCCCCAACGCTCAAAGCTGTGGCATCTGGGCTCCTATGTGTTAATATCAATGTATCAATGCAATGTTACTTCTCAGCCATTTTTGGATCAGCCACTCTCTGCTTTGTAACGCAGCATAAACTTCTGGATTCACAGAACAAGAAGAAGAATGATCCCCTTGTCCACTAAACTGAATCTGCAAACCTCATCCGTGCCAGTTCCCCCTCTGAATCACCCTGGGGCCGCAGGAGGGCTGGTCCTTGGATGGATGGAGGGACACCCCTGGCCCTTCCTCACATGCTTCTTTGTTGAGGGATGGGTACAACTTTTTGTGTCCATGAGCTGAGTGCACTGTGTCCAAAGTAAGTTTGGTGACAGAGAAACAAATTGACGGAAAATAAAAAGAATATCGAGCAAGAAAAAAAAGCCTAAAGTTACCAAACCCCTTGGATAAAATATGAAATCTCCTGGAAAAGCTTTTTACCTCTAAGACTTTTTATAGCTTGTTTTGAGATGGCTGTAAACCTCACCACCTTGCTGACACTGCTAAGAACAATGGTCTTTCACTCTGAGATGTGTAACAAAAACTTCTAGGGTCTAGCTGGGAGTGCCAAATACCTGCTTCATTTCTGTATCATTACATACTTGACTCCAGGATCCCCCCCATGGCTATGAAATTGTTTTTATTCTTCACATTTTTGGCTCATCTTCTCAACACAGCAAGAAAATTAGCTCTTCGAGGAGAATCACTGAGTTTTGTGCACTTCCGTGTTGTGCTGATGGCCAAGTAATTTTTCAACATTCTTTTTCCTCTGACAGAGAAAAATTCTGTTAAAAAATGGTTTGCTTTGCTCAGAGGAAAGGCAAAAAAAAGCTCACAACCCAGAAAATAGAAAATAATAATTATCTTGGCTAGCTAGGAAAGCAAACCAAACATCTGTGTGAAATTTACAGGGATAGTGGAATAGGAAAGTTTATGTCTTGCTCTTAACACAGTTGTGACTACATTTTGCTCTTTAAAAAAAGATAGAGTTAAGCTAATATTTCTGTGGCTTTATACATTCTTTAGTAATAAAATATTCTTTACCAGATCATGACTCTCTGCTGTTATCAACCTCATATTGATCTGACTGTGAGCTGGATCATGAAAGGAGTTACTAATTGGCATTACAGAAGCACATAATTACTCTGTAATATAATATGTATGTTATAACCTTTTACTCTTCTTTCTTTCCTGCCTTCCTTTCACTTTTATTTATTCATTAGCTCTTAGATTGTAAACTATAAAAGGAAAGTGCAGATATGTCCTTAGCAAAAATTCTGCAGCAAGTTTCATCAGTGTCCAGGGACTGTATCAGCAATTTTTACATTTCAGGTTTATTGCAGTGGTGTTTTAGCAGCTGCTAATTGATGAGAAGTGGTGTACTAATAGTTTTCTTATTTACAAGTAGGTTGAGGAGCAAAGAATTTAAGGGGAGTTGTAGTGTTCCCTTTGGTCTTCTACGTGTTTAGAGCAACTAATTTTTTTTTTTTAATCAAACCTGTGCCTTAGCAGGAAACGTCTGCCCACTCCTGCAAACTGCAAACACATCTCCTGCTACAGAGAGAGAGAGACATTCATATGTAGCTGTTCCTGGTCATAAAGGTTGCTCCCTCACACTTTTTGGGTTGAAACTTCAGGTGGTTGGATCTTTGAATGCCTGCAGGATGTGCACACACCAGGCCTTGTGCAGATAGGAGAATCACTGCAATCTACCAGCTGCTTAGGAAATAAATCCCTTAAAACGAGAGCAGCATTTCTGAAATCCATTACATCAAAAGCAAGTCACTAACAGATAATCTCAGTGAGTGTTCAATTATGAACCAGCCAGGATACACAGCAAAGGGCACGACTGACACAGGGCTGTGTCACTGGTAGGAACACAGTCCACGGCAGCATAATAATGCAAAAAAAACCCTAAAACAAACCCACAAATAAGTGGTACATTTAAATGGAATAGGTCTGCATGGTATTTTGTTTAAGGCAATATGGAATTTGAGCAGTGTTGTGCCATGTGCCAACATGTTTTTCTTGCTGTGTGAGGAGCTGCAGGGAAGTGCAGGGAAGCTCCAGGGAGCTCTGGGGAAGCACAGTGTGGTGGTGGCAGGAGGCAGCCTGGCCACGGGGACACAGCTCACTGTCACCTTCAGCATGTGGCCAGCTCAAAATGCATGCTTAGAATAAAGTAAATATTTCTATTTTCCAAAGCAGTGAGCAAATGTACAACACTGCTGTGTTTATTCTGTTCTTGGACTCTGTCTGGAGGTGTACAGTGATGTGTCAGGGGACTCCAAAAATTATAGATTATAGCACTCATCAAAGACACTGGCTTGGAGCATGATAGAAATATGTTTAAGTGTTGTTGCCTGAATGCATTTTCGTTGAGTGGAGTTGCTGATGTGATTTATGTGTATTTTGTAGACCAAAACTATGTGCATGATGACACACACATGTGTAGGGAAGACAAGCTAGAGGTCTCTAGGTAGAAATTTGAAGAACAAATCACAAGTTTAAATGTTTCTCATTTCCATGTATTACCTTTCTGTATTTTTTCAGTCTCCTTGTGAACATCTTTATTACCAGAGAATAACTGGGGCCTTTTCCTATTAAAAACAGTCAGTCCTTCACTGTAAGAAGAGGCAAGAAAGAGGAATAAAAAATCTATTGAAATGCTTATATTTTCCCCTTCCAGTCTATGAATAAAGAATTGCTCAAAGGTAACATCAACATTAGTTAACGAGTACTAGATAAAACCTAAAAGAGAGGAAAAGGGAAAGAGTTGCTATCAAATCTGCAGCTGATGCTGTAAGGAGCAGCACAGTGTCTCCATAGGTCTGGTGCTCAGGCCCAGAGTGTGCCCAGCATTCCACAGCCACGATGGAAGTGTTTGGGTGAACTCAGTCCCCTTGCTTGCTGTGACCTTGCTGGAGGGATATTTTTTGCTGGCGCTTCCTTGCCTACAAATTGTCAATATGCTTTCAAAACTCTTGATTCTCTGCTCTTTCTGTAAAACTTAAAAGCAATTAGCAAAAAGTGCAAGTACTTTTGTATGCATGGATATATACTGAATTCTGTGGCACAGGTTTGATATATATAATATATACCCAACACCTCCCCCATGTGTTCTGATACATAGACAAGTCATGGCTTTCAGTGTAATGCTGACCATAGGAATTTAGAAGGCAGTCACTTTAAAACTAATAAACACAAAGATTCATGAACATGGTGGTAAATTATAATTAATAATGGGTTAGTACTTTCCTGGATTGTAATCTTATAAATTTTTTCCTACTGTCCATCATTACTTTAAGGAATAGGGTATTAGGTTTGATTCTCTTTGAAGCTACTTAAAATACAGGTCTGTGAGTGTTACATAACACTTTCCTGAACAGATAGCACATCATGAGGAATTTAATCTTTCTCATTCTTTAATCCAAAACTGTTTTACTAACTATGTGTTAAGAAAATTTTGTGCTTATTTTGTTCAGAGTTTTATTCTCAAACTTAGCATAGTAAGACTGGCATGCAGTCTAACACCTGAGCATTGCTTTGGAATTTGCTTAGGACCTTTCCTGTTTAAAGATTTTTATCTGAGGTCCTCAAATTGAATTATAAATGTTAAGTTATGCAGCATCCAGGTTTGTGACTGTGTTGTGTTAATCATTTGACAGGTTTTTGGATCAGTGACTTTGACTTCTCACGTGCTGACAACACCCGGTGTTACTGGCAGCATGTGCCAGAAGCAAAGCAAAATTAACTTCTGTGATTCTTAAAAATGAGGCACCCGATGTGGCAGAATGCCCTGGGGGCTTTTTGTTTCAGAGAGAGAGAATGAGACAGGCAGGTTCTGTTACACTGTGAATGGAACTAAGAGTGATTCACAGCAGTATAGGCCAACCCAAGGGAGCCGAGGGAAGGAACACCTAGAATCAGTCATCAGCTTAATTAAAGGCTCTCCACAGTCCTGAGCTGGGAAGCTAATGCCACTGCTGCAGATGAGGGTGTGATTTATTTCATTTTAAATTTAACTGGTGAAATAGTTTGAGTGAATTATGCTTTAAAATGCTAATTTCTCAGTGCTGGTGGCAAAGGCAGCTCCAGCCCCCAAGCTGAGGAGTGGGTGTGCTGTGGGTCTCATCCCCACATCAGGAGTGCCAGAGGGAAGGAGGATGCTGGGGCCTCCAGGGAAGCAGGATAATGTCCAAAAATGTTTAAAGCTTGGTTATACTGATGCTGGCCTTGAGCTGCTGACCTCTTCTCTGAGGATACATCAGGAAAATAACCCAAAGTTAGAGTTTAATAAGGAAGTGGATGGAACTGGAGAGAAGGAGATGGCTGTTCAATTTGAGCTTGTGTGTGACCTTACCAAGGGAAAAGGACAGGAAGGAGAGCCCTGGGGAAGTTTTGCAGAAAGCTGAGAAGGAAGCAGGGATGATCTCTGAAGGACACCTTGAGGCAGTGGCGGCAGCCTGGCAGGAGGAGGCAGAGACAAGGGAGTTTGAGGGAGATGGAATCCGAGTGTGACGGGCTGCTGATGGCAGCTGACAAGCCAGGAGGGATCAGAATGGGGTATTGTGTTCCAGCTTCAGCTAAGAAGATGCTACTTGGGATATTGGCTGTTGGATTAGATTACCTTGCCAGATCTGACCTGTCACACAGACGTTGTTGCAGAAAGTCACGGCCCTAAAGGGAAACCAAGAGACAGAGATAATGTACTTTTTTGGAGAAGTGACAGAGGTGAGGTTTGCAAAGTTATCTCACTGTGGAACCCCCAGAAGCAAGGGGCAGAGTGTCTGCAGGCTTCATGCTTGGGATAAAACCCATAGATATAGGTATATATTTGGAAGACTTATATATGTATATATTTGGAGGCGTTACACAATACAGGGAGAAACACAAATATATACACAAGGTTTGTTATAATTAACTCCACTGTTTTGTGTAGTAACATAGAAAAGTAACCAAAAAAGAGCCAAAACCATGAGTTTGTTGGGAAAGTTGGGATGATAATTTTGCAAATGTTTCCCCTTTAAGAAAAGGTTTGGGGAGCATACAAGGATAGTATTTTGGTAATCTTTGTCCAAATTTAGCTACCTGTGCAATAATGATTTATCACTGTGGGAGGCAATAACAGTATACACGTTAAATTAATTAAAAAAAATTAATTTGTTTTAAGCTTATTTTGTAATGCTTTACTTGATGTAGCTCATAAAAAATGAATATTTTTGTACCAATAATAAACCTGAGCAACTTCTGCAAATAGCAGATGTCAAGTATATTCATTCAGTGACATTTCTGCATGAGGATTTCTAAGAATTTTCATGTTAGTACAACGGTGGTGAAATCAAAATAAAGCTATTTGTGTAAAAAGAGTGTGCAGTTGGTGCAGCAAGTTGCTAAGCACAGAAAAATTGATGCCATTATATTAAAGGGTAACACTTAGGTTTCATGTTCCTGCAGCTTGAGAAAGTTGCCACATGCTAGTGCTTAATATTGAACTTGCCTTTAAGTTTATATCATTAAAAAGATGAGCTTTATTTTCAAAGCTGGCTGTTCTTTCAGGTGGTGATGGTGTTCTCCCTGCTGCTGGGAGAGCACCATGCCTGATCCCATCCTAGCTGTGCTTTTCGCCGGTGGGGCTTTGCCCAGGGGAATTCCCTGGCTGGCAGTGTGTCCTGTGGCTGTTCCTCGGAGAGGAACCTCTGTAGGTGCAGTAGGGAGAGGGTTTCACACCCTGTGGATACCTGAGATGCAAACATTCTCAGTTCTGACAAAACTGAGACCTGTGGAGGTTTTTAATGGAGGAGAAAGCTGTGGCAGATGCCTGTGCCTGGTGGTCACACTGGTGGCTGTAAAGGCTCTGCTCATGCTCCTGCAGAAGCTGGAGGAGTTTCTCCAGAGCAGGGGATGCTGCTGGAGCTTTTCCCTGAGATCTGCAGTGCCGTGCAAGTCAATGCATCACAGTCCATTAGCTTAGGGGGAGCTGATCTCTTGGTGCCAGCAGTGAGCGCTGAGTGTCCCTCTGGGGACATTTCCTCAGCCCCTGCCGCCTGGGTAAACGATCTGCCAGAGATCTGGGATAGTGTCTCTGTCTCTGAATTTGCTCATCACTACAACAGTCAAGGAATGAAGAATATTTGTTTAAACACTTGTTTATTAGCCTTATTTATGTTTTTAAAATTGTGGTTTCAGCAGTGTAAAGGCAAGAGTCTATCCTGTGGCTTAGTTTTTCCCTGGGTATTATAGATGAATAGCAGGCTTACATTTTGAAATAGACTCTTTTTTTTCTTTTGTAAAATCAATTGCTTAGGCAGGAGAGTTCCTGACTTCCCAATTAAGCAATTTATCTAAAAGAAATCTTTTTTTTCCCTTCCCTTCAGAGCATTAAACCCTTACTCAGCTTGAAAGCTGCATCAGTCTGCCAGTGTGGGATTAATGCCACAAACGTTGCTGCTCATATTTGCTGCAGAGATGACCTGCAGACATGACCATCATGTTAAAAAATAGCTTTTATAATTCCTTGTGCCTGATAACAGAGCCAAACCCTGCCTCTTTTTTTCTGCATTTCTTTTTTACTGGTTAGAGAAGGGGAGAAGGCACAAAATGTGGTGCCTGTCTGTGCTGGCCCATTCCTCCCTGCTGCCTCCTGGGGCTTGGGCAGTTTCTGGAATGGCTTTCTGGCGGTGGTGGCTCTGGCTTTCCCCTGTCCCTTGTCTCTGGGACAGGGACACACCGGGATGGGAGCATCAGCAAACACGGACCCCTCCAGGGGCTGGATGTGAGCACTCACAGCCTGGTAGCCTAAAACCTGCACCAAGCCTGCTCCCACTGCACTCCAGGAGGACTTGGGGCTTATTTTGGCTTTTTGGATAAATCTAGGGAAGGGAAGAGATGTTTTCTTTTCCTTTTAACCTGTTTGCCTGTTGTCAGTGTAAATAAGTTTGAACATGTTCTGAGATTATCAGCACAGCTCGTGAACACTGAAAGGAATCAACCCTACAAGGTTTCTGAGCTTTCCCATCACTCACATTTTACCCATACAAGCAAATCCAGAGTGTGTGTGTGGCACTGAGCAGCACAAGTGTGTTTATTCAATCTCTGTCCTAAACTTGCTCCTCTGAGAGGGTGGAAGGAAATTGCTGTGCTTCTGCATTTTCTCCTTGTGGGATGTATTAGTTTCTGCTGCTTGTAAGGATCCTTTCCCCAACTCTCCTGATAATTCAAGCCAAAAAAACCCCATTCTAGCAGTGCTGTAATGATTGACTAAAGGTTTTCTTGCTGTAATTTATACACATATCAATAATTTCTTAGTTGAGCTTTTTTTTTGTACAGGACACAATGTTTATTGCTGATGCTGCAAACTGGAAAATTGGAGTTTGGGGTAGACTCATGAGTTCTGTTTCCTGTGGTGGTAACCTGTTCATCCAGGCAGAGATTCTGCAACTGTTTCTGCTGAGATTTTCTGGAATTAAAGCTGGGTTTTTGGGTTAACTGTTTCTCTTAGGAGGTGGAAGGAAGCTTTCTGTGGCCCAGCAGACTGACCCAGCTGCCTGAAGGTCGGGGTGACCCGGGAAGCTGAGGTGTCTCACTTTTCCTTTCTGCCTTTCTGTTTTCCTCTGGGTGTGAGTCCTTGTGGGTTGTTTGCCTGGAGAATCATGAGTGAGTGAGCCCCATGTGGCAGAAAAAGAGAAGGTGCCAGTCCCTGGGCAGCCTGGAGGGAGCTGGCTCTGGCTGAGTCCTTGTGTCCCTCTGTTCTACCCTGCCTGGGGCAGCAGGAATTCTGGGGGGAAAGCAGGCAAAAGAAATATGGCAGAAAAAAAGAAGGAGCAAAGTTAATGCCTCAGAGCCACTCTGGTGGCCTCAGGAGACACATCTGTCGATGGCACATCATGCATGCCTTGCTCATGTGAGCATCTCTGTGGTTTGGGAGGATTTTTGCTTTCTGAGGTGACAGGACTGTGCTCATACCAGAAACCTTTTCAACTCATTTTTCACAGTGTATTATCTGTCTGCTGGGAGAACAACAATAGATTTCTCTGTTTAAAGACCCAATATATACTACCCATGGCTCTCTTTCCTAGTGATGATTTTTAAGCTGTGAATTCCCTACTTTTACCTACAGTAAAACCTCAGCTGATATCCAGGAGTACATTTTTTTGTACAGATTTAGTCTGTAGCCTGAAAAATCTCAGTTTTGTAATTCAACAGCTGTAATGTGTTTTCTGGGAACATTAATATTTCTGAAACTTGATTATGCAAATATTTGCAGAGGACAAACAAATGCTCAGCAAACAAATCCATAAAATAATTAAGCAAAGATTGGTGGTTTTCTATGTTCATGGTATTTGTGCCTCTCTAAACATTTCCCAAACTCTCTGGATGCCTCTTTCCCCTCAGTGATTTAGAAATCACTGGTGACATTAATTGCATCCCAAGAGAGGTCACCTTTGCTGGTGAAGTTGATGCCATGTGAAGAAATTTTTTGAGATATTTTTACAGGTCTTTTATAGATTCAAAGAACTTTACCAGCATCACCAGAATTATAACACTAAGCACTGTTCAAATTTGAGGACTCTTAAAGAATGAAGAAAAAGAATTTTAGATGACAACTGTCCCCTTGCTTGTTGGTGGGCAGCTGTGCTTTTCCACATCCAGTATTTAAATACCAAGTCACTGAGTTGATGGTTATGCTGGAAAGAGATTTATTTCATGAGTTATAACTACAATTATCTACTGTCAAAAATTTTTACTTTTAAGTTGTTTCTTGTCATGTTGGCTTGAAATTCTGCAGGGGCACTGTAGCACTCCTGAGACAGGCAAGTTTTATTTGGATTGAGCTCCAGACACATGGAAGAGAGAGGCTCATTCCCTACCAGGCTTTGTGCTCCCAGCACAGCTCTGTCATTTTTGTACAGGATTGAGCAGCATAAAATAAATGCATTTGTAGTTCCAGGCAGTGTTCAGAACGAATGTTGTGCATAAAATTGCTTGCTGAAGTATCTCGCTTGATGCTGCAAGAGAGATGGGCCAATAGAGAATTTGGGTCACTACACCTAAGAAGATTTCTGTAATTAAACTGGTTTGCATTTTTACATGAAGAAGTTGAAAAAGCTTTAAAATTTCAACCTGTCTCTCCCCTTTCCTCCTGAAATCAATTGTTATAGCTTCAGATCTAAACCATTTAGAACCAAATTTTGATAAAGAAAGAGAATCATCATTTCTGGATTTTGAAGAATTTATTTCTTATGTTGAGAAAGATGTATAAATATGTATTTTCTGTGTGTGTCACCTTCTGAGTACACTAGCCTTTCAAAATAAAGCTGGCATGGGTTAGATGCCATGGAACTAAGAAAGAATGAGTTTGAATGAAAAATAAATAGTAACTGATGCTCAAGATTTTTATGTTTCATTTTTAAACCGTAATCAAAAAATAGTGTGTACTCTCATTTGATGAGTGCTGCACACACTGCAGAAAAAGTGCACTGCAAGATTTTGGAAAAGTGCCCACAATTGATACAATGGGTTTTGGGGAGAATTTTATTTTTTACGGTTTGGTATTTTTAAAAACACTAACAATTTTCAAGTTGCCTTCTTGCTTATTTTTTGAGGAGGGATACAATGTGCTCATTACTTTCCAGTATTTCTTCTATATTCTTACTGCAGAGAAAGCAGACAGTAAAGTATCTGAAAGCCCAAAGATCAGTCTCTAATGATTTCTGCATTTAGAACATAGGAATGAAACCACTAACATTACAGCTTAACACAAATTTTCATTTCTATTTAATAACTGCTTTGAATGATGACTGGTGTGATTGATCATGCACATTTACACAATCAGCATTTTAACTTTTTAAATTAAAATGTTGAATGCCTACAGGTATAGGCTATATAGAGTAGTACAGATAATGTAAGAGGTCTCCAGATTAGTGCTATGAATGTTTGACAAAGTCTCATAATGTCAAAGTTTGAATTATTGAATAGCTACAATTCTGCTGCAGAAAGAGCAATGTAGATCATGAGACGTAAAAGGAAGCGTGTTCCAGATGAAGTAGCTGAGTAAATATATCATCCAAGTGGTTGATAAAGTAGCTAAATTACTGTAAACAAACAATAAAACATCTTAGAGGAAATATCTCAGAGAAATTGCTTATTGAAAGCTTAAAAAGATAAATGCAAATTGTAAATATGTAAAGGCTGGAGGGCAGCTTTTTGATATAAGCTGTAGGTTCTCTTGGCTGTCTGTCTAATACAGATGATATCCTTGAACTGTAATGACTTTTCCCTCTGACACAGAGTAAAGCACAGCAGATGAGAGTTGATAAACAATGGACCAAATCTATTCCTGCCATTAAATAGAACTATTTTTGGGCATTGTAATATGAAAATGTTCAGTAAAAGGAAAACGTTGAGACTGTATACATCATTAATCAATTACAAGCCATCTTAATGGATAAGAAATTACTCCCAAGATATTTATTTTATTAGTGAACTCAGTTCTGCAAAGCATCAATTCACTGCATACCACACAAACAGCTTTTTTTTTCCTCTTTTCTTTTTTTTCATTATCTTCGATAATTTTAGTTTCCAAGAAAATATCCAGGCTGGAATTGATCACCTTCTACCCCTAAGGCTGAAGATGCCAAATATATGATTTTATGCCAAAAGTATTTGTGGAAACATCAAAGTTTTTGTCTGCCAGCCAGTGGCCAGATGCCATCAGCAGCAGAGGTGGCTGGGAGTTCTCAAGCTAGAGCCAAGGTGTTGTAAAAGTGCCCAGGGACCCCTCAGAGCTGCCTTGCAACACTTAAAGGGCAACAATTCCTCATCTTAGGAGAAAGGTGGGGACAGACTTGGGGTAAGGAAAGGGGTAATTAAGATTTAAAGAGGGTATATTTAAACTGGATATAAGGATATATTTTACAGTGACGGTGGTGGATCACTGGAACAGGTTGCTCAGAGAGGTGGTAGAAGGCCCATCCCTGGAAACATTGGATGTTGGATTGGATGGAGTCCTGAACAACCTGATCTAGCTGGAGATGTCCCTGCTCACTGCAGATAAACTTTAAAGGTCCCTAACAGCTCAAATTATTCCATGATTTTATGAAAAGGGAGAAGACTAAAAGTATTATGCATCACAGCAGAGTTTTTGATAATATCCCCTCCCATCTAATGGGAGGCAGCCTGGAAGAGCTGGAAGAAACTGTGTTCTGTGCATACATTGCTCTGGGGTAACTTTTGCTCTTTATGTTGTATTTTTCATCCTACTGCCTGTGCACAACTCTCATGCAGATGGAAAGGCAGTGGTAATGAGCTGAGCTGATGAATCTTTCAGAGGAAAAGGGGAGAAAAATAGATAAAATATTGCCACTGCTTTCAGTAAGGGGGCTTACTTGAAAATACTTAATTTCTGATTCTTGGTGTTTTCTTAAAATGACACTTAAAAAAAAGATGATAAAAAGTTTCTAAGATAATGAAGATAGTAAGAGGTAATACTAAAATGACACTGATAACCCTTCTGAATTCAGTATTATTTTATGTGACGACTTTATTCATTTTGATTTATGGAGAAAATCCCTGGCTATAAAAGCTAGATAATAGATGGATTTTATCTTTTTAATAACAGAACTAATCCTACAGTCATTATTTAATCAAAATTCCTTCTTTTCAGACATTTTCTTCCATGTGTTTTTCTGAGTCAGGTCTGTGATACTTAGGAGTTTCCATAAGTGACAATTTACATTTTCAAAAAACACATCAAAAAATTATCATGTTCTTGCCTCATGCCAACATGATGAACAATTAAGCATTATTAATTCCCTTCTATGATGCACATTGAGACAAAGAAAACTTAAATATCTTGCACAGGGCCACTGAGGGCTTGGTGCTAGAAGTGATGAGACCTTGAGGGTTCCTTTCTCTTTTCAATACCCTGCTGAAATACAATATACAAGAGGAAAAGTACGGGTTTTTTTCCTTTTTAAGACAAAGTGGCTGAAGTTCTGCTGATTTTTAAGAGGAAAGAGTCACTGTGTAGGTGACTCTTGATTTCTCTATAGGTCATCTGTAGGCTCTTGGACAAGGTGCAGAATAAAGGTGCTGTTGTACTTGGGTTTTTTGTTTTGTTTTGTTTTTATTTTTTTTATTTTTCATTTCAGTCAGGAGGTATTTGTATTCACCTTTCCTAAAGAGATAGAAAGATCTAAAATTTGGAGGAAACATATTCTTTAAATAAAGAATATTACTATGAAGAATATTTATCTTTGCATTGTCAAAGTAATGAACTGATGCAGTTTTTATCTTCACTGCTGTGTGAAGAACAGAGGAGGGACACAAAAAACTAATGAAAATCTTCCCTGTCCAACCACATTTGATAGATTTTCTTGTCATTCAGTGAGAAATGCCACAGAGCTGGGAAGTCTCTCTGGCTCTGCTGGAGGAGTTTGAGTTACGTTTCTTAATAATGTAGCTTTATATTTAGTGGTGTGTTACAGAGATTTTTGCCTTTATTTCCTGAAGGCAAGATGTGATCCAAGTTCACTGATGAGACAAAAGCTGGTGGTGTTGAGTGCAATCAACATGCATCAAATGATCTTAGGATGAAACTTGGTTGTACAACTTTTTGAGGCAGACTCCAGGGCTTCTTGGATACATCATTTCTTCGTGAAGCACTGAACGTGCTGGAGGAATATACAGTGAAAACGCTGGAGGAATATACAGCATGTATAATGCATGCTGTAGCAGCGTGCTGGTGAAATGTGGATGGAATCAAACAGTAAACCCAGAGTAATTGTTGAAATCTGCTGCAGATCCTGAGTGTAATTGATAAATAACTACCAATAAGCAAAGCAATAACAGTTCTGCTGTGCTCATGCTCAGCAGCAGTTTATGTTTTCAAGGGAAGTTAAAGCCTGTCTGGGTTTTTCTTGGGTTTGAGAAGCAGGGCTGCAGTGCAGGTGCAATTTCCATGTGCAGCAGCCTCACAGGGCCATGCTGGGAATGGCAACACCCTGCACAGAGACATCTTTGTCCCGTGGTGGGGACACACAGAGAATTCCACTGTCCCACCTGATGACTTTCTCAGCTGCTGCAATGGGATCACACCTGACTGTGGGCTTGTACCCTCTGTTACTTGATCTTAAAACTGCTTTGAAATCATCTGATTGTGCTGGTAAATGACTACAAGGAGATCAAGTTCAGATGGCCTCTCTGCCCTGGCTGGAAGGTGCCTTGAATGTTCAAGCACATTAAATACACACAAAGGGCCAGGTGGCTTTGTGATTTAGGGTGATGATAGGAATTCCCAGTGGTCTTCTTCTCCTTAATCCCATTTCAGTAGGTGGCTCTTGGACAGGTAAGATTAGTAGCCTGCCAATGATTATGTGAATTTAATGCCAGCTTCTAAATTTTACTTAATTGCTGTGAGATTCACTTCAGGTTTCTGGTCCGATAACATTTTACTAATTAGTGACCTAACAGACATACAGCACTGCAACAGTCATTTGGATGAGGGTTTTGTTGGTTAAAAGAAGACCAAGCACTCTTTCTATAATTAAGTGTGGCTGTGAAAAGGGAGGAGCAGCACAAGGCAGCACAGGCAAGGGACAGCAAGGTCTGTCAGCCAGAGGGATGGGCAGACAGGAAGGTGTCTAAGGAGAAGGGGTAAATGCCATGAGCCATCAGGGCCTTCAGCCCCTCAAAGAGCAGCTGATGAGCATTACCTGCCTCTGTCTCCCTGGGAGATCTCCTAGGGCTGGGAGTGACCTGAGACAGCTCTTTTGAGAGCCGTGTAAGGGTCACTTACTTCCAGCTGCCACTGAAATGATAAAAGCAGTGTTTGGGTGAGCAGGGAGTGACAAAGCTGGATCCTTCCATGCACTCCTGGCTTCTGTGAGTTCCTACACAGCTGGGAAAGGACACCTTGAAGTGTGGCATAGCCATGGGGCAGAGCTGAAGGTGTAGCCACAAGCTCTGGGAAGAGCTGGACACTTTTGAGCAAACTGAGTGTCCCTGAGCATTGCAGGGGCCTTGGAGCAAAATATCTACAGGAGCCCTTTCAACCCAAACCATTCTGGGATTCTGTGACTCAAATATCATGTCGTGCTGCTAAACTGGAAATTTGTAGAAGCTTTTTTAAAACAAGTGCTTATATTAAATCCCCCACATCTGTGAGAATTAGAAGTTGCTAGTTTCAATGAGCAGTTTTGTTTCAAAGAAATTCCTTAGGGAATAGAATGAAGGATATTTTTCTCATTTGTGTATCAATGCTTCAGTTAAATATTTATGAATAGAAGCTTCTCTGTCGTACTTTGAAGCCAGCCTGTTTCTCAGATATGTATTAGTGTCCAAATCTGTCACTATAACATCTTGAATCCTTTAATTAGGTTTGCCGGTTCATAAGTAAACTAAAGTTGCTTCATCAGATGGTTTGGGTTTTTTTTTGAGACACAAAAGATGTTTCCTTGATGTTTTGAGTTATTTACATTTTCTGCAATGCAAATTCTAGACATAGCCTTTCAGAAGGCTAAATGAGCTTGAAAAATAGAGGTCATATCAAAGTGATGTAGAGCTGAGTCTTGCTCGTGTTGGCTTTACGTTGCTTCTAAGTAAAAAATATTCAGAAATGAAAACTCTTCCTTCAGCTAAAGAATTCATATGGTAGTAATTGCTATAAGACTTCTCTCTTATGTGACAATAGATCCTTCCTTCCTTCCTTCCTTCCTTCCTTCCTTCCTTCCTTCCTTCCTTCCTTCCTTCCTTCCTTCCCCTTCTTTTCAACATTTTTTTAAACCCAGATATTACAATACAAGATTCCCCATAAACTAACAACATAAAAATACTTAATTTATATGCCTCTCTACATTTTCTAGCAGGAGCTGTAGCATTTTGTGGCAAGACCATCTTCCCTGTGGGTGGAAAGCTTTTCAGAAGCAGGGTTGTTGCCTGTGGTATGAAAGAGCATAGCTAATGCCATGAAGCAGTCAGAGAGCCAGCGTGTGGTCTGGCTGCCTTCTCCTGACAGGGCAGGAGCCAAAAAACCATAAAAATTTAAAACAACTATGTAAGTTTTTACACTATATGTGAGCAAGCACTGCTCCTCTGCGTTCTACCATGTGTGTTGTTCCAAGGAACATTTGAATGAAAAAAAAAGCTGTTTTGGCTCATCCGAGGGCCCTGAAGGTCCAAAAAATAAGCAGCATTTCTCAACTTGTTTAGATGCAAAGATACTTAAATGGAGTATGTAAAAGTTTTAGATAGACTGCAATGAAAAATATTTTAGCGCACTTGTATGTTTTGCAGTTAATCTTACTTTTAGAAGTGGAAGTTTAATGTGAGTTTTTTGGGTTTTTTGTTTGTTTGTTTGTTTTCTTTGTTTTGTTTTTTTTTCACTAAAGTAGAACTTTTAGTAGAAGTACTCAGGCTTTGCACAACCATGTCCTTCTGCAAGCTTTTTGAATTAAACTGAGGTCAAATTTCCCATGCTAATAATGAGATAAATATTAAGAGTGGAGTAAAGCTGATCATCAGTAATGGCTGATTATGATAACCAAGCGAAGACCTTAAAAATCCTACTATTTCAGAACAGTTCCAGATCACATTAGAATAATTTAACTAATTCTTGGTAAAAAAAACAACAACAGAAAAAAACCCAAACAAAAAACAACTAACAAATGTAGAGTATTTTTGGCAAAGAATATACAGCCTTGTAAATGGAAATTAAATGCAACAGAATTTGACTTGACTCTAAAATACTTTATATAATTCAGCTGGAAGATTTGAAATTGTCTCCTAGTCTGTAAGGAGGTACAAGCTCAGGATAGACTGTCAAGCATTTATTTCATCAGTGATCCCACATGTGTTTCTCGCTGCTAAACTGCAAAAATATAAAGTTCACAGGCCACTCATACCTTACATTCTTATTAGAATAGATTAGAATCTATGCTCAAAAGAAACTGTTTTTGTTCCATATGATTCTCTCTTCATACTTTCATTTACATTCTACTTTATCCTTCTTCCAGGTCAACAGATATGCAAAATTTTTGAGGTCACATTATTCAGCATTTTATTCTGTAAAAATTAAGCTTTTTTATTCTAAAAGAAATGTCAAAACTGGTTCTGTGAGTACAACTTCACAGCCTGCCCCTCTTCCCCCCCGCCCCCCAACTTAAAACAATGAGGAATGTTAAAACATTTTAAGAGTAAACCAATAAATATTAATTCTCTTTCCATCCCTTTGTTTGTTACAGTTTGTAGGATTAAACAGGTGAGCAGCAGAGGGCTTGTGGGCCTTTCCAAAAGAGGAGCAGAGGGGTTGCAGGCAGAAACCCCTTTGGAGATTGGAAAATGTCAAGTACCTTTTAAAAAACACTCAACCTAATTAAAATTTACTTGACCGAAAAATATGATAAAACACCCATTGTACAGCTTGTGAGGGTGCTGGTTTTGACATTAAAGATAGAAAACAAATTTTAAATACCATAAAATTGTAGTGCTTTGTAAACTCTGAATAAAATGACATTTTCCTTCCTCTTCCTGAGACTGTCAGTCTTGACTTCTAAAACCCCTGTTTACTGCCTTAGAGTCTTTGCAAACACAACCACCTCATGGGATCCCTTCTGAGGATATCTCTTGGATATGAAAATGATGTTTTCTTTAGAACCAATCCCATGGCAGCCCTGAAGGTATTTTTGGTTAGTTTTCATCAGAAACAGGAGACTTAAAAAGCAAGAAACAACGCTTAGAATTCATCTTCTAAAAGTGACATAATTTCCAGCTTCCAATGAGGAATTAGCCTCAGGATTGGATGAAATTGGTTTAATGCTTTTCCCTCAGCTGGCTACTCAAGGTTTATGTCATGAGGAGTTGCTGGTGCTCCAGCTGCATCAACTTCAGCCAACTCATCACATCACACTGCAGCCCACCCAGTGCAGCCAGGTGTTGCCTCTGTTGGATGCCAATTAATGAATCTTGGTCTAATTCTTGGTGTGCAGCAAATTAATTCGTTAATTGAGAGATGAATGAAGTCTAAGAAAATTTTTTTAAAAAATGAGCAACCTGTGCGTGGATCTGGAGTTTGCTCTCCTGTGACAAGACAATTCACATTTCCAGTTCTGAAAGAGGGGGAACCTCCTCCACTGCCAAGTAATGTGTCAGAAATGCAGCTGGTTGAAATATTCTAGAGCATTTTAGAAGTTGCAAAAATTTCCAAAGGCCACAGAATTTGTGTAGAAGCTGCTGTGGCTGTAATGGATGTGTTTTGGGCAGTCCTGTGCCACTGCTGTCTAGCTGCCCAGGAAAGTAAAACTGAGGCCAAATTTCTTAAGATGATTAAAAAATACTATATGCATAATGTTTAATAAACTACTAATTAGAGAAGTGCCTGTGTTTAAAGCATCAACAGACACTGCAAAGCTGCACTTTGGAATATCTGCTTATGCCTGAGGTGGCAGAGATGGGCTGAGCTAGAGGCAGACAGAAATGCTGGGCACAACAATCCCTGCAGTGTTTGCATATATGCAAATAATGCATGAGCTTTCCATGAGGGGTTTGTGGGGAAATTAGCATCCAGGTCAGCAAACTCCATGTCTTTGTCCCTGATCTGCTGGGGGAAGAGAGGTGGCTGTCACGAGTTCCACCCCCATGCTGCTCTGTGGATGGTTGTCATCAGTGATTACAACTTCCATGTCTTTAATTACTGAGATGCTTTAATTCAGTCTGATACAAAATGAACTTAAGGCTCTGTGGATTCTCATTTGTGCTTTTTTGAAAACAGGGTTTTGTAACAGAGCCTGAAATTTAGTTCACTCTGAACTTTGTAGAAGTTGCCTGTCAGTGAGTTTGGGATGAGTTTTGACCAAGACAGTTTATGGCTTTCTGGTAAACCACATGAAAATTTGAGGATTTGGAGGCATTCCCTCATAATCATTATTTCATATCTGAAAGGAACCTCACGGTATTAAATTTTCAGGTTACTGTTTTTTTGGGTTTTTGGTTTTTTTTTTTTTTTTGAGTCCAAGTCAGTAAGTGCTTTTGTCCACAAGGGTTCTCCAAAATAGACTTTATCTACATCCTAAACAGCAAGGGAAGAAAAAAAAGAAAAGAAAAGAAAAAAAAAAGCATACAGAGAGGAAAGTGATTTATGAGGCTCTTAGGTAAGCACTAATTTATTTGCAGATTTGTAATACATCTAAATAAAAAGATTTTCCTAAATGCATTTGAATGACATTACCGTGTAGGCCAAGTAATGCAAAACAACAATCTGATTATCTTCCTTTTGTCTTGTGGCATTCAGGGTTTGATCCAACACAAAAATGGGAGCCAGATAAAGAGCAGCACTGAGCTAAGTAAGTGATGTAACTCATCCTCTTGGTTAAAAATGTTTATCTGCAGTCAAAGCTGCAACTGCCTGTAAATGGCTTAGAGAAATGCCTTTGGTGAAAGCCTTAAAGCATGTGCTTAATTTTAAAATATGGATTTGCTTTGAAATGCAAAGAATATATTATAGCATAAAAGTAAGATCAGAACAATATAATTAAAAATGCCCATACAGCCTTTTCTTGGCTGTGATGAACAATGATACTCTAGTCAGATCCCTATGGGTCTTGCCAGGCAAAATGGAGAAACAGCAATGGAGGGAATTATTGAAAAATGTCAAGAAATGGATGTACAAATTACTAAGGGTATTTTTAGGGCTTTCCTTTGGGGTTATTGCTTCAGGAGGGAAATCTGAGTGAGAAATCAAAATTATGCTTGGAGTGAGGGACTACCTACAGCTACAGAGGGAGTTTATTAGGGAAAAAGAGTTTTCTCAGAACTTTTGCCATCCTTTGAGAGCTTGTAGGGAGAAATATTCTGCTGTCAACCAGAGACTTGAGGACCATTCCCTGCAGTGTGGGCTACATGGGACTGAGCTCCATGTTCTCCTCAAACAGGTCTGTCTGTCTGTCTCGGCTCTCAGTTTGCCCCAGTGAAGCCATTTCCTCACCTTCTGAGTGCTACCAAAGCTGAAGCCCAAAGACAAGTAAAAAAGACAATAAAACACGTGGGCAATCCTGAAATAATTGTGTGCCACCAGAGACGTGTTTCAGGATTATAACTAGGATTAGCTAGTTTTGCCTCTTTATGTTGTTTGTGGGAAAATGAAAATGAACATTTTGTGGTGGGAGAAAATGTGTTTTGGAAGTTTCATTTTTTTTCCCTTTCCTTTCCTTTCCTTTCCTTTCCTTTCCTTTCCTTTCCTTTTTTTTTTTTTTGTGTGTGTGTGTTATTAAAATTACCTTTGTAACTTTTAAATTAGGCCTGTTTTGCCTTTTTCTCCTAATCCTATCTCACAGCAGAAAAGACACTCAAACCATTACACTAAATGTGGCAAACAGAAACAGAAGTGAATGTGAAAACACTACACCAACATATGAGGATTTTACTTTGCATTTGTCAGTACCTTATAGGAATTAGCACAATGCCTTCTGAAACCTAAATGTATGAAAACTGGCTGGCACTGCAGCTTTTGGTCTTGTCAGCAGCAGCAAAAGCAGGAGAGCAGGAAAAATGTGGTCTCTGAGCATTTTGAGGTGAGACAAAGCAGGAGAAGAGGTTGCCAAACCTCAGGTGTAGATAAAATATTTCTACATTGGTCAGCTGACAGGCTGGCACTATAATTTATTATAAATCATCCTGCCTATAAGTCAGCTACTGGTTTCAGCTGCTTCTGGTGAAAGCAAATAGTGCAAGCTACCTTACCGTGGGCAAATAAGCTTTCATCCTGCAATGGATGAACAATACAGTACAATTTAGTTTCCTATTTTTAATGTTTGCTCTGATATTATGCCAGAATCTACTGGAGAAGGAAACATAAATCTCTACACTCTAACATGTAGTCAAATAGGATTTTTTGAATATGTAAATTGCAAACCCAGGTGGACCTGGAAGCTCATGAGCTCAGTAAAAGGTTGTTTTCAAGGAATGTTTAATAGACTCTAACCACTAATCTTATCACCAGGTTACACTTGGCACATCTATCAGTGAAATTTAGGAAGGCTGAATAGGAGAATGTGCCTTGGGTTGACAGGAGCAGCACTGCACTGAGAAAAGGAAAGGTGCAGTTTATAAACAACTGCTGCTTACAAGGCAGAGGGGAAGAAAACTTCAGTATGGTCAATTAAAATGAGAGGAAACCTTTTGAGGAAAGCTGTCAGGTCTCCCCAGCAGGCTGGCCAGTCTCCCTGTCTTGCAAAGTCTTTTCCATACAGACATTTCTGTTCCTTGCTGGGACAAATCAGCACTGTTAGTGCTGGGAGGATGATTTGCTGCCTTTTTGATCCATGCCAACTATTTTTATATCCTGAGAAGGGATGAGTAAAACCACCCAACTTAAATTTTCTACAGCCTTCACTCTTTTATCTGTCTTCACTTTTTCAAAACCATATATTCACATTACTCTGCAGTGTCATAAATGTGATGGTTGGAGGTTCATCCAGTCCCCTCTCCTGTAGGCAGCAGGCTTTGAAATGTGTTTAATTACTTTTGTGCAAGGTCTGTTGAGTTGGGTCAGAGAGAAAAACAGTATCTGTACTGTATGTCCTTCTAAAGTGAAGCTGTTGAACATCCCTGCACCAAGATGTTTAATTTTATCTCAGCTGTACTGTAGTCTGTGCCCTCCAAGACACGTTAATACACCATGAAAGCTTTAATTTTGATGCCACCAGCCAGACTTCTCTCCTAAAGGCTGGGTTCCTGGGCTGTGCTGTAAAGAAAAAGAGAGGAAGAAAGAAAAAGAGGTTTAAACCACTTTTTTTAGGACTGCTATCCTGTGAAACTTTAAGGGATTATAAACCATATCAGTAGCTACTGAAATCTTTAGTCATGGGTATTTTTTACAGAAAAATGTCAGAAAAACATCACAGAATGTGTTAACTGTAACTTGCTTTTACCGCCTGATCCTGAGTGTGCATGCAAGTGTTAAAAAAAAAAAGTATTTTAAAAGAAAACTTGGCAGCAGAATATCCAGCATTTTCAGGAGAAAAT
>VWYP01002973.1:0-14452 GCA_013400435.1 Pycnonotus jocosus | reverse complement strand
AGAGAATTGCACAAAATCTGATAAATCAGAAAAAACCCTGTGTTTTGTAACACTGAACAAAATCCTGTATCATATGCAGGTGGCAGTTCTTAACTGGGTTGGCTTAAATACAGCTCTCTTTAATGTTGTGCTTTGAGTTTTGTTAGTTGACTTTTAACTTCCCTGCATCTGCTTTTCCTTTTCCATTCCATGCTGAGTTGCATTGACATAGTTCTGTGTTTGCCTGCAGTTGTTTGTGTGTGTAATGTTTTGACACTCATCTTTAAAAAGCCCTTCATGTAGTGGTGGATGGTTATGAAGGGGTTCTTCTCCATATGACAAACTTGTGTCTTAACAGGGAAATGTCAAATTTAAGTAAAATAGTTTCCACATCAAGTGGAAGCTTGAAGTTACCTAAGGAGAGTTTTATTTGCTGCTTCTATGGGGTAAGAATTTTCTTTTCTCTACCTTTGCATTGATGTCCTCTGGAACTCAGGAGTGATCCTTCAGATAGGCTGTAACTGGATACTTTAATGCCCTCTGGATTAGACACTCGTAATGTGATATTGATCACTGCAGCTTTGAATAATCATTACAGGAGATAAGTTTGATGCTGGATGATAACCCCTGTTTTCAGGTTAGAGCAATCTCCTTTGCTTACACCAGGAAATTAGAAAAGGCAGGGTGGCAATGAATAATGTGACTTGCTTTGCTTTGTTGGGGAAATATTTTTGTGTTCTGTTGTGTTTTCAAAAAAAAAAAAAAAGTTTGTTTTATTTTTCTGAGGTTGTTTTCATGCTTTTGGGATGAAGCAAGATACTGTCATAGAAATGAAAAACTGTTCATACTAGAAGTAGTATTAGAACCAAAACAATTTATAGAGGAACTCTTCTTACATTACAGTCCTTGCAGTGTTCTCTTAATCTTGTTTTCTTTCCCTGTTAATGTGCAGAGGTTTGTATGTAAAGAGTTTTTCATAATATAGGGTCTCTACACCACTTTATTTGTATGTCTCTAAAAGTACTTAAAATCTTCCAACTGTAGGCTATGTCTGCACAAGCACTATTTTCCCACCTCTGCTAAGCTGCATCTAAAAATGGTTGAAAGCCTGTTTATTTGGGAGCAGAGAACACAGCAGCAACACCGCAGAACAGCTGAGAAAACTTGTGAAAATTTAAGTTTTGCGAGTTTGCCTTGTGACAACTTGCAGTTCCAGTATTTTCCTTAAAGNCAAAATAATTTTCTGGCTCTGGTGATGCATTCTGTTTCAGAGGTTTTTGTCTCATTGTTCTGCCTAACAGTGTTCTGAAGAAATGAATTGATAATAAGAATTGAGAAGTTGTATTTTTGAATCTTATTTCAAGGAGGTGTCTCCAGGGATAAAGTTGAAGTGCATTACATTGGTTTGTTTCCATATCTGGATTAGTAATTGGACAAATACGTAAACAATTGGAAGCATAGAAATAGGGTTTTTTTCTTTTTGTATTGCTACAAATTTAATTATTTTAAGAAACCAGATTTTGCTATAAAGTTTTGTTTTTCCTGACTCCTGCCTATTCTTTGTAATAAGTGTTTTTCACTTTTTTTTTAGGGCATCTGTTTCTTAATGTTTAGTTGTAGTGTGTCCCTTACTTAGCAATATTTTGCTCGGGGTGATTTGCAGACTAAAGTAGCTTGCTCATGAAAGTTAATTTTTTATCAGGTCTGTGCAGCCATGTGCTTGTGTGTGGGGGTGAGAAGAGGGCAGAGAAAGGGAAGAAGTCAAGGATTAAGTGAGTCTATGTAGGTGCAAGAGGTTGCCTGAGCTGCAGAGATTAAACAAACCAAATAAGGGATCTGCCTGAAACGAGGAATTAAATGTATTTGTGACAAATACTAACATCTATCTCTGATTTTTGTTTAGTCAAGAACCAGGCCCTTAGAGACTCGTGAAATCTATTGGCAAACATCGTGACTACATTTTAAGAGACAAAAAAGGTGTAAAAGGAAAAAAAAAAAAGAGTTGGGGAGGGAGAGGGGCAAGAGAATTAGTCTGGCCTGAAGAGGGTGGATGACTTTCTAGAGCCTATTTTGAAAAAGTATTGAGAGAGTAAACAGCAAATAACAAATGGGTGAGAGGTTTTTTTCCAAAGTAATTGGTGCCAGGTGATAAAATAATAGTTTAGGTGTAGGAAACTGATTATTTTCACTCAATAAACATGCCTGTGTGGAACTCTATGGGAAATTGCACAATAAGGTGTTAAAATGGTGGTTGGTTAAACGGGACAGAGAATGACTTAAGGGGAGACCAAGAAGCTGTACTTGGAAGGGAAGAATCAGTCTGTTAATACAGATCCTCAGGGTTTGTCTTGAGACTGTTCTTCAGGATGAATGAAATGCTATGGCACAGGATTAAGAGATTTTGGTAGGATGGAAGAGTAGATAGTTATTGGAAGAACTGGATGGTCTCAACAGCCTGGAATGTAAAGCAGGGCACAATTCAGTAACATGGAGTGAAGTTCTCTGCTAAAGAGAATTGTTGAAAAGGAGAAGTTCTTAGAACAAACAAACAAACAAAAAAATAAAAACAAGCACCCAACAACCAGCTGTGAAGATATTGGGTCACAGCAGGCTGGCCGTAAGCAAGGAATGTGTTGGAGCTGTGGAAAGGGTTTGGTTTCAGTGGAAAGGAAAACAAAACTGTTTTAAGATGGAGAGCTGACAACACTGCAGGCCACAAGCCACGCATGGGATTGGCAGGAAAATGCCAGATTTCACTTATTCCTGTTGATTTTCTCACTAACTGAAACTATATTGTTTACCTCAATTTTGTAGCTTCTAGAAGGTTCTGGAAAAGATGTCCAATACTGCTGTGTTTAAAGACTTGCTAGTTTCTGTTCAAGAAAATAATATTTGTAGTAGTTCTGAAAAGAAGTAGCTTTCTTTTATTCTAGTCCATAAATTTTAGTGTCACAAACACGGCACATACGAGAAAATGGATCAAAGTTGAGGAAAAGCATAGAGTCTCATTCTGAAGCAGGGATGTCATGATGAAGTGAGATCATCTGCAACGTGTAACTTAGAACATCATGGAGGCATAAATCTGCTTAGTGGAGGCATTTACCATGAATTATTTCACTTGTAGATATTTCCATTTAAATATGGTGTGTGGAAACACTTGGAAATGAGTATTTTCTTGTAGTTGTGGAATCCAGTGTAGGAGTCTTTCCAAGGAAAGTGGATTATTAATGTAGTTTAGGACTCTCTGGCAGCCATTTAACAAAGGTGCATTGAAGGCTTCGCTGAAGTGTGTCAGAAGTTAGGCTGTCTAGCTTTTTCTTGTTTGCATTTGTCTAGAGTTTCCATTTGGTGTGAGGAAAACATTAGTCTGGCACCTGGATTACCTGTTTTCACAACTGTTATAGAAGAGACAAGAAATTTTCATTTTTCTCTTGTCTTGGTATGTGTAAAATGGGCTAGGAGGCCGTACTTGTCTTATATAGATGCATTCCTTTTCCTGTACACCCTTAATTTTGAAATCTGGATGGTTCAAACTCATTTTCTCCTGTTTAATTGTAATTGCTTCATTGGCATGTATTAGGGAAAATATTAACACAAGTGATTTTTATCAAAAAGAAAAAAAAATGGAAAAAAGTATTGTAAAATCAAGATGATGTGTAAAGAAAAATTATTCTCTTCCTCTGAGTGTGTTTGTCAATGCTTTGGATAGAAGATTGAAAGTATGAGAAAGGGACAGCAGTTTTAACTCTGAGATATGTTGTGTTTATCTCCTTAACAGGCAGGTTTTCTAGAGAATCACATTTAATCTAATACTGGATCATTGGTGAAAATCTCCAAACCAAATAATAAAATAGGTAAAAGCTTTAAAGTCCTTATCAGAGTGTGTGTGCACAGTGGAGGATTCGTGTCTTTCTCATAAACAGAGTTTAGGAATCAGAAGAACACGTTGGACTCAACAATGTTTCAAGTAGAAGTGATAATACGATGGTTTGAGGAGTGGGGATACTTTAAAGGAATCTCTGCATCTTTCATGTGAAATATAATCCTGAGGGAATTTATTTTCTTTTATGCTTTGATGTAAATTTGACTTATCTGTTTCTCTCAGATAAACATGGGTGATCTCTGAGGCAGCTGGATATCAGTTCTTGGATTCTGCAGGCGTCATTGCATTTTCATTCCTTGAGGGAGAGAAGGGAAAGGGACAAGGCATAAGGTTATAAAGCAGTATAAGCTCATCCTTATGTAGACCTTCTCACAATACTAAAAAAAATCAACCCCAAATCTTCCATATTTCCAGTTATTGTATTTTTCTCTGATTTCTGTCACTCTGCGTGATTCAGTGCTATCTGATCTTATTAGCCCAAATCCCTCTGCATGAAGTATGTAAATGCTGCTCTAACAACAAAGAATGCCCAGTGGGGTTGTTCCCTTGGGGACCTTGTACTGGAGGAGAGCTCCCAGCACCTGACAGGGATCTGATGATCCCGGTGCTGTCTCGCCGAGGTGCTGGGCTCTCTCAGGTTCTCCTCCCAAACTCCATGGTGATAGCTCTGTTTGCATTCCGTGCCTTTTCGTGCATCCTCGCTGTGACAGGCATCAGGGGAATCACAAAGGCAGCAGATGGTCTGTGCACAGTTCCCTCAAGCATAAAACAACATTTCTGTACTTGTTGTCAGGACCTTAAATTGCACACTGTTCTGTTTGATTATTTTCAAACCCTGTATTGGCCATGGGGGCTCAGACGAGAAATATTTGCATATCACAAAGTGGGAGCAAGGGCTGAATTAAAGTGGCAAGCAACTAGATTGAAACTAAATTCTAAGTGGAAGTTGTATGTGCTCATTTTTAACAAGGGTTTATTTCATTATTTTTAATGAAAGCAATGACCTCTACTAGAATTGAGCAAGATGCATGTTGTATACAGTGTGTTTATGGGATTTTTTTGCTTTTTTCCCTCACCAAGTATACTGGAGTTTTTCATTTTTGCACAAAACCTAGACTGAAAGACACCCCTGTAATGCTGTAACATGTACACCTAAAATGTATATTCAAATGTAGGCTAAAGAACATAAGTTCCAAATGAGCTTATTGTCCTTAATGTTATTCTGCTGCAGTTCGAGTAAATATAATGTATTAGTTGCTCATTGAATGCAGCACCACTTTTAAAAATTCAATTTGCTGTGCAGGATTTTTCCCAAGATACATTAGATAATGTCAAGTTTAAATCTGTACGTGAGTCCTCAGAGATCGCCATGCAGATGGAGCTGTGGAAAGCCAAAGGAAAGATTTTCATGAGCACACTGGGCTTAAACAAATCTGTTTAATTTGTTTTCCTCCCAGCCCCTGTTTTCAACGACTTGAATTCCTCAGATATTCAAGGTTATTTTGGAAGTGTTTAACATAGAGAAAGTGGAAATGCAGCCTGAACAAAAGGATTGTTATTTTAAGGGAGGAATATTTTGCAAATGGTGGGAACAAAAGTGCAAGTTCATTTTCACTTGAATTTAGTCTCAGACTAAATGGTTTTCTTCTGTGTCCATGTTAGGACAAAGAGATTGCTTCCTCTAGTTTGTCCTCTTCTTGCTCCATGAGGAAATTCGAATAACAAAATACAGAATCTTGTGCATCTTCATGTGTTTTGGTACATAATGACAATTTAAACACTTTGCTTTGTGTAATTTTGTCAGCAGATGGGATAGGAAAAAAAAAATCTGATTCAGATGATTCCTGGATATTTTTGTCAGGGCTGTAATATTGGCCACTGGTGTGTGGTAATTGGTGTCAGAGGAAATTTCTTGTGTTTAATAGCTCCCCTAGATTAGTGGACAGAGGATATTGAGAAAATGCTTGGGCTGAGGTTGGCCAGAGTCTCATGGTCAGTCATTAGCTATTTCTAAGGGCTTTCTGAGCTCCTGTTGCTATCTGTGCATTGTCCCCTTGCCACAATGCAAGGAATTAATTCATAACCAGTCAGGATAATAAACTGCCAAGACTAGCAATGCTCTGGTAGATATACAACATGCATTTTATCTGTCCAAGCACTGATGAAAAGCAGGACCTGAGTTGATACTTTGCTAGTGTAAACCAATTCTTGTATTTGGTAGAGATACTTTCTTAAGGCATTAAAAAATACTCAAATTTGTCTCTTCAACATGGTAGTAAATACATCAACAAATATTGGCTTTGGTTATTTTTTTGAAATAGCTCTTAAAAGTCTTCCCAAATCTTTCTAATTCATTGGAGCCTTCCTTAATTATTTGGCATTTCAGTGTGTGGGCAGCAGAGCATGTGAGCAGTTGTAACCATGTTCATCCAGTCAGTTTTGCAAATACATGGATAAATTTGCTCATGGCAGAGTCACACCTCACTGATGTTTACAACCTGAGACTGGTACAGTGAGAAAAACAAGCTGGAATACTTGTAGGAACAACAAAAACCAACCAAACCTTGAGAAATATTTGGAATGAAAATTATTCTGCGTTTATGGCCAAGGCAGTGCTAACAGCCAGGACATGTGGTATGTTAATGTTTGGGTTTGGTTTTTTAATGTCCACTTAAAATTAGTGACACAGCTCAGATTTTTCAATACATGTCTCTTAGGCACTGGTGGTAGTTAACTGTGTCATACTAAACACTCTTGGAGTTGAAAATGTTGCTTTATGTGAGTATTTATGTATTCTGAAACTCAGCTGTGCGTGCTTTTTGTTCGCTGTTGAAATACTGTAAGCACATTCACATTGAAATTGGTTGGTTCAAAAGAACTGGTACAATTTTATCTGTTTACTCAGCTCACAGCAAGAGGTAGGTACAGACTCTAGACTGAGAGACGTTCCACTAATATGGTTGAAAATTTGAGTTCATTAACTGAAGTTAGGTATCACAAGAAAACCTCATAAACAGAGATGAAATTCAACATGTAAAGTACTCATTTTGTTTTCTTTTGTGGCCTTGTGTGAACTGTCTTGCAGATCAAACTTCTAAATCCTTCTATGTGTGCTGATTAGCATTAGGAATAAGTGTCAAAGTCCATACTGTTGTTGGGAATTTGGATGCTGTGCAGGGTAAATCCACCTTTTCACCCTTTTGGTTGGCCTCTCTTCTCACCATTTCTGTAATCATCAAAGATTGGAGAAATTGCAGGAAATCCCCAAGAGCGTTTTGTGGTTGTGATGCAACCACACTTGCCATTTTTTGTGTGTGTGTGTACATAAATATGTATTAAATGCTACCAAATGAGTTTAGCAGAGATTATAGCTTGTGTGCTTTTCTCTAGAGAGGTGTGGCCTGGTATTAGGATTGTGGATCACAGGAATCAATCCATGACCTCAGTTATAAAACACCAGTCTGGTTTCATTTAGTCTGCTCTGCTCTTGTCTGGGATCTCTGCTGTACAAGCAACTACAAACCCTTGGTTTATAAATTCACTTAAAATATTGTAAATCTCATACTGATGTAAGACTGCTCCTCCAAGGAAAGGTTTATTAAACCAACAAATCTTACATGAGAAGACTGCAGAGAAAAGATGTATTTTGCCATACTTGTATGACTGAACCTATGGGGATGATAGAATTTCTGAATCTTTTCTTCCAGCCCCTGTGTTGGAGGAATGGTAAGATTGGAGTCCTGCAGTTTTCTGAAGTAGTGTCTTGCAAGAGAGAGGATTGAGTGCCAGACTGAGCCTTCCTTTAGGAGAGGAACCCAAAGGTTGAGGGTTGATGTCTGCAGTGAGTTTTGGTAGTGTTACTAAACAGAATATGTATATTTTAAAACAAATACAACTGTGTTCCAGTGGATTCCCTGTATAATCCTTCCCAGGTGTTGATAGTATAGTTCATGATCTGGACATGTGCAACTGTAGTTGCTTTTCTGGACAGTCTGAGTTCCAGTTCTGTATTTCTGGCTTTTCTAGCTACTGGAGAGAGCCAAGTGGCAGAGCAGTTAACTGTGGATGGATGCTGAAAATGTCTGAGAATGGATTGCTAGTTGTCCTTAGAGTTTTTTTAAATTATTATTATTATTCTGTAGAAACTATCTCCTTTTAAAAATGAGGCTGGATGAGTGGAGTTTCTCCAGAGTGAGCTGGCCTGGGCTTTGGATGAGGGTCACTGCTTGTACCTGCTCAGAGCACAGAGGATAATTCAGGGTTCAGGCTGGCAGCACACAGGTCTTACAAGTAGGGCTGGAATAAGATTTCTGGTATTTTCTGATCTTCTGCCTGATGGCTGGCATGTTGAGTTTTCAGGCCTCTCCTGCTCGAAATATGAGCTTTGAGTATAAAATATTGTTAAGTAGGGCACTCCACAGCCCTCATGCTTGTCTGCTCCTCTGCTTTATTGCAGTGAGCAAATACAGCTGTTATTTACAGATGGCTTTGTTACTACCCTTCATATTGGGCCATGATCTGTTCATTCATTGACATTGGTTGAGGTTTGGTTGTGGGTGAGGTTTTTTGAGAGCAATTACTATCCCCAATTACAGATGAAAACCAAAATAATTAATTCTCCCACAAAATTTTTGTGGGTAATAAGATCATCTGTGCCTCTACTAACATAACTATAAAATGCAGTGATTACTGCTAGTGCTGCTCACTCAGTGACTTGTGTGAAATCTGGATGCTGGCTTATGGGGAACAGTCTTATTCAAAGTGTATTGGGAGCTAGGGGAAAGCTTTAGGGGGTTAAATGTGGATTTGTTTGTTTGTTTTCTAGTAATGATGATTTTAGTCTTTGTAGGGTCTGGGAACCTTAAGTTGTCAGATGCATTTAACTGTGTTAATCTTCTCTGGCTGGAGCAATTAGGCACTGAGAATCCCAAATGGGGAATGGTATTTGTTACTGTACTTCTAAAGTACTCACTGCTAAAGTATCACTGCTTCAGGCCCACAGTCAGGAAATGCAAGAAATGCAAAGTTTAAAGTTTTCATTCTTCTCTCTCCATTGCTGACGTTTTTGCAGATTTGACAGTGTTTTGAAGAGGCCAGAAAGGTGAACATGCACACCCTCCTCACTGTGTTTGGTTGTGTTTTGTTATAAAATTAGGTGGTGAAGTCAGTATTTGTATTATTAATTATTTAGCCAGAAGCAGAACCCTTAAATATACAAATTCTATTCTTCATATAAATGTTTTTCTAAAGATGTTTGCTGGATAAATATTGTTTTTTATTTTAATTAAGATGAAATTATGGAATCAAATTTAGAAGGAGCAATATAATTTGCTCAATGTAGCCCCATTTTCTTCTTAAAATGGTACTGGGACATTATTTGTGATGGTGTTTTTCAAGTACTTTCTGGATCAAGTGGGGTACCAAGGAAGCAGCATGGCACTGTCTGTAGCAGTGTCTCAAATTCATTAAAATATACAATTAAGGGAAAGAGGAAACAATAGGCAAACTGAGATCAAAAGCTATTGATCCCTTTGAGCTCACCAAAATCAGTGGGGGTTTTGACTTGTATGTTATTAGTAGCAGGAATTGACTTCAGCTAAATAAAACTAGCTGTTCTTTGGGGGGAAAAAAAGGCAATGGTGAAAACTGGTAAAGTGAAGAAAAAAAATGTAAGTTGTTCTGGCTTAAGAAAAGAGGACTTGTGGTCAGAAGGAACAATGAAATAACCTTCACTTTTTCCTTTTGAAAAGTGCCTTTTTCATTACCAGTGCAAATGCTTTACCTTGAGATATGACCTTTGCGGTGAGCAGTTTTCTGAAACATCTTTCATGTGATGTGCCCAGTGGCACTGGCGATGAAAATGCAGTGTATTTTTAAATACTCTTAAAATAGAAATTGCTAAACTATATCTTTGAAAGAACCTTACCTTCAGTTCGCCAGAAATTACCAATCTGAGCAGTCAGTTGTACTGTATAGTGTTTTTAGTTCTCAAAACTGAAATTCCATTTGAAGGGACTGTGTGTTGCTCAGTAATGTTAATGTTGTCCAAATATCATAATCTCTGTGTAAAAAGAAAGAAATGTCTGAACTCTAGATAACTGGTCTAATAGACAGCAGAAGATCAACCTCCCTAACTTAGTATGTGCTTTTCACATATTTGTTTTTTTTTTTCCTATTGTGCAGCCACTGCATCAAGCTGTGTCAGGCTGCTGTGGTCAAGCTCCTTTTTTGTTTAGAGTTCACCTTGCTACCTGACATCAAAGCAATTTCATTCTAGGATGCTGGCTGTTGGTGTTTTAGGGATATGGAATACCAAGTTCTGCGTGAGCTGCAGAAATGAGCTGCTTTGGAGCAGAGCATTGAGTCCCAATCACACAGATGGGCAAGTGTACTCACAATTTCAGCTCCTTTAGTTCAGAAACATTGATTCTGTGGAAAGTTGTGCCTAGTATTCTGATACTTAGAGTATCTATGTAGAGAACTCTAAGGAGCCCTGGTCTTGGAATGGGTTATTCAGTTTTCCTTTAGGTATTGCTGAGTGCTACTTGAAGAACTGGCTGGTTAAAAATGACACTCTGTAATGGTACAAAAGTGATCCATAACACAAGTAACCCCTTGAGCCAATATGATAAAGGAAAATACTGATTTTGTGTGCTCAAGATCATTCAATTGTAGAGTCTAGTGGAGCTCTCACATCTGCAGTGCTGATTTATAGACATCATCTGTGGCGAAAGGCAAAGTCATCACGGACGTTAAGTGCAACATATGGTTCTGTAAAATAAAATTCAGCTTGTGCTCTCCCCTTTAGCCTCTGCCATATGGTTTTGACTTAATTTGTAGCCATTTGTTATGCCAGATAAGTTTAAGAAAAAGTTACACAGTGATTTATTATTCAAAGTGCAAGAAAACCTCCATGTTTCCTGTGCTGTCATTGATGAACTTTGATCAATTATTCCTGATACAGTCTACAGAACAAGTTGTTTAGGTTTACCTACTAGCTATTAAACAGTTTGGTTAAAGGTGATGATAGTGCAAGTAAGAATATAATTTATCCAGGAAAGAGAGAATCTGATATAGAAAGCTTTGTATGTGATTCTTATTGTAACAGGACGAAAGGGTAACTTAAAGTTTATTTGGTAGTTTAAGTACTTAATATTTTTTAGAATAACTGTGTGGGGGTTGAGTGTGTGTGCAAATACTGGTCTGCTCTGAGAAATGAAGGGTCAGACCTGTCTCTGCAGGGCTTTGAACCTAATTCAAGTGATAGTTCCCTGTTTTACATCATCTTCATTTGAATGCATAGGTCAAAGTGAATCTTCCAGTTCTGTAATGTAAACAGTGACATTTGAGTATTTTTCTTAACTATCATACATGAAAATACAATACTGACAAAGTAAGGTTGAAATGTGGGAGTCCATTGGTCTAGCAAAATATCTGTGCTTATGAAATACAGGAAATGTATTTTATTTTTCTCCTATTAGCAAGAGATTCTGTTAGTGATTCCTTCATGGATCTTTAGGGGAGTGCATGTAGTCTTGACTGCTCTGCTTTCTGACAAATTAATTTGGTGTGCTTTACCTTTGGTGGAAGATTAAAGTGGAAAATATCCTGCTACATTGGATTTTCCTTAGAGACAGCTTGTGACTTAGTAATTTGGAACAAATGCTTTCCATGTGGAATAGGCAGTAAACAGCTCATTCTGTCACTGTGAGTGATAGTGAAGGAGTGCTTGTCACCTGATGATGTGTAGCTTTAAGTATTGTGTATTTAGGGTATTTTATGCTATGTGTTTACAGAAATGCTTTTAGGCCAACAAGCTTGTGTTTATATGAGCCTAAAAAAAAGTCCTTATCTGGTGTATATTTGCTGTTTGTTAGTGTCTCTATTACGTAGCACAGCTGGATGTGGTGCAATACAGGACAAACATACTTTTACAGATGCTGGTTAGATTCTACTTATTTAATTTAGAATCTTCCTGACTGACAAGGCTTCTTCACCATGGCTTTTTATTTAGCATTTAATTACATATTGACTGGCACTTTTCACTTTAAACAGCAGTGTTAACTGGTCCCTTGTAACTGTATGAACATCACAAATGTGAACAGTTGAATCCAGGCTTTGAACAGATAGCCAGAGCACTGAGTGCCAGAGCTTGTGCTGATGTGGGCAGTGTCTTCCTGTGTGCCTGAAGCCAAATTTTATCTTTATACTTTGTACAGGGATTTATAAAATGTGATTGAGCAGTGTTTTGCTGGATTTGATGCATTTGGAAGGTAATTTTTCTTCTGGGCATGTCCACATGTGTTGTTTTTGGAATTTTAAGACGCCTGTCCTGGTGGGAAGTCAGTAATAAGCATAATATGAAAAAAACCAAACCCTGTTCTTCAAATTAATTCACAAGCCCACTGGAACTCCTTGAGTTTGATGGAAAAGTGACATCAGTCAACAAAAATGACATTCCACTCTCACAGCTCATGTATTTTTTGGCACACTGCCATGTGCATCCTGCCTGCTGCACAGCAATATTGGGAACATCTGGAAATAAATTTGTGGGCAAAAGTGAGAATTAATTATGTGCCTAACTCTTCTCCACATGCAGTAAGTGATGATATGGAAGTGTTCTCTCTGTTAAATGCTGGGCAGGTATTGGATTAGGCAAGGAAATGAAATATTTTGGTACTACCAAGGAGCTTGAGCTCCAAGACTTGCCAGTTCTGGGAAAGAATGAACATCAGCAGTGGGGCTGCTCCAGTTCATAAGTACTTACCAGGAGTAGAAATACTGAAAACTTGAAAGGGAATATCAAGCTGATGAGAGTTCTCTCCCTTTTTTGTAGATTAATATGCCTGACTAGTCCAAGGGGTGATTAAAATTGGGTGATTGAAGGATGGGGTTGCATGGGGGAGCTCTTGGAATAACATTCAAGTGCCCTGTTTAGCTGTGTCTTGTGTTTAGCTCTATTTGCTTCCTTCACTACCTTGAAATACCAAATATTCCCTGTGGTCTAATGAAATGCTTCTGTCCTAACCTCCCTGTGTTTGCTGTTGGATAGTATTTTCATTCTCCTCATTTCAACTAAGAAAGATGTAGAGGCAAAGAAAAGCCCTCAAAATGAGCAGTATGTGCTTTCTTTATGTTAAGTTCCTGTTGTGCACTTAATATTACTCATTCTGTGTGCTCCAACTGTGCTTGTAGTATTGTATGATAGTGAAGTGTGAGCTTCATAGATATGAACATGAGACTATTGTGATGTGAAGGCACAAGCTCTCCTGGGACCAGGTCAGGGTGTGGTGTTTCTGGTGGCTTTTTGTTTGGGTTTTTTTGTTTGTTTTTTTTTTTTCATATGTGGAATTTCAGAGAAGTTTTTTGAGTTCTGACAGAAGAGGGAATATCTGGCTTCACTTCCAAGACAAAGCAATAAGCTCAAAATGTGTATGTGTTCTTTGTTAACATGAACATCACGTGTAGCAAACCACAGAAACAGAATGATTCATTACTTTTACTGCTTTTGACTAAAAAGGGGGGATAGAAAAGGGTATATTTTATTCATTAATCATTGAGAATTATATTGGCATGGGTAGAACCATTTTTAATCTTTTGTCTCTGTTCCTTTATTTGGCAACAGCTGCATTCATTTTAAATAAATTGTCCATTAAAACCCTCTTTTGGCTTTTGACAAATTGCATCAAACTGCCTCCTTCGGGGAGACACAGCCCTGAGAGAAGTTGTGCAAGTTTATTCTTCCTGTCAGAGGTATAAATTGCCTGAATTTCAGGACTTGCATGCACAGAGGGCAGCAGAAATAAGCAAAGGGAAGCTGTATTTCTGGTCAAGTGTAAGTAGAGACATAAGAAGCTTGTCTTTGTTTTGTTTGATGGCACAAAATTCCATTTTCACTCATATTTGTTTCATACACTTGTCAATTTGTAGTAATTTAAATAACTGTTAGAACTATGGAAACATTCTTGGATGAGTATCAATCCTGTGCTTGTGTGTCTCACCCCTGGGATAGTCCCTCTTCCCTTGAAAATGAGGGACTCAAAAAGGTGCAGCACTGGGAGGAAAGTTGAGATGAGATGGCTGAGAAATTTAGTGGTAGAACAGAGGCAGTCAGTTCTTTAGGCTTACAGTTATAAAAAGTCACTGCTGACTTTAAAGTCTGCATCTTGGACATCTACTATAAAGTACAGGAAAAATATTCACATTGTTCCAGCAATTAATTTACTGTAAAATGGATATGTCTTATGTAATAAGATATATGTCAAATGTAATCTTAATTGGCACAGGAAATTTAGTCATAATGTTCTATTCTTATGAAAATTTCAATGCCTGATCTCTTTAGTCTGTTTTAGTCTGTCTCATTTATATGCTCATTTAATGGATTGGAAGTCTGTGTTTTCCCTAAATATGCTTTTAAGGGAAGCAATATCAGTTCAGCTCTTGTTCTTCCACCAGTTTATGCATGGACAGGGACATTGACCGGGGCACCTGAGCTCTGCAGAATGACTGAGTGGAAATCTCATGAGTGTTGATAGGGAGTCAATGTACAAGAGATCATCTGTGATCAGGGCTGTGAGGAAAAAATGCAGA
>VWYP01002971.1:331746-418422 GCA_013400435.1 Pycnonotus jocosus | reverse complement strand
TTACCAATGTCTTGCACTGGGAATAAAAAGTGTGAGTATCCCAAATGTGATCTAATGAATATCAGATAAAGGTGAGTAGTCATTTTCCTTTGTCAACTGGCTGCAATTTTTGTTAACAAGGCCCGGTAAGCCAGGACACAGCTGACAATGCTTAGACACAAACATACACTGATGTAGTACCAGACTCTTTCACTGCACCTCAAAGATCTGCAGGCAAATGCTGGTTTTGAGCCAGAAATACCATCTTTGTCAGATAATCTTGGATTTTTTATGAGAAAATATGTCAAGTCCTGTCCTACCTCTTTTCTCTTTCTTTCACAGAATAAGAGCAATTCTGAAATGGAAGGTAAGAAACTTTCTCCTCTCCTCTTTCTCTTGTGGAGTACGACAAGCAGTTTGGAAATGGAAGGTAAGAAACTTGCACCTCTCCTCTTTCTCTTGTGGAGTACAACGAGTAGTTTGGAAATGGAAGGTAAGAACCTTGCACCTCTCCACTTTCTCTTGTGGAGTATGACAAGCAGTTTGGAAATGAAAGGTAATTTATTTTTTATAATTTTTTATTGCAGGATCATGATAGAATGAAATTTGTCACTCCAGTAAATGCAAGAATTAAGGTATTTGTGGTCTCAGCTCGGCTTTGAGCATGGAAAACTACTATTTTTCTCCTGGAAACAGATCTCTGGTGTTGGCACTGGCTTTAGGACATCAGCTAATTGTTCTCATAGCAGATACTGTTCTAAGGTGACGTGTGGGCACTGCAACAGTTATGTCTAGAGTGACTCATTACATGAAGTAGTGGGATGTAAGGTGAGTCACTTTCTGATACAAGTGTCTCAAGTATTTCTTTCTATCCTTTCATGCTGTGGAAAATAGTCGAAATGAGTGTGTTGGTTCCTGCCACAGAAGACACACACACACATTCCAGTTGTTACAAGTAGTGCCTGAAGATTGATGCTAAGATGTGCAAAGTCATTATACCCTCGAATCCGCTTTGGAATCAAAGGAGCTGGTTAAATACATGTCAGTATGCAATGGAGGTTTGTATTCTGGTGCATGGGTGATTCTCAAACCTCAAGCTGCAAACCCACAGCCAAACACATCCTTGGCTGGCTGAGCTAATACCTCAGCCTCTTTAGTTTGTAAGCTCTTAATATCTATTTCTCCTTCCAGAAGAGTGAAGTAGGTTCCACTGCAGGCAATCAGGTTGCTTCCCAAATAGATGATATAGCTAAGATGTGATTAAGTTTTTCAACAGCAGGATAGGAGAAAAAAAGTCACTTGACCAAGAAATTACAAGGTACATGTACAATTAGGATTGTCACATAATTTAGCTACCCTACTCCAGTGTTAAAGCTGTTGTTTAATTCTTTCTTCCATGACATGGTTCAGTTTAAGTAAATAAACCCCCAGTGGAGGAAATATAAGCTCACCCTGCAGCAAGAAAATGACAAAGTGAAATCAGCAGCCAAGCTACAAACATTTACCAGTTATTGAAATAAAACTCATTATTTTTTAGAGATTGCTTTTTTTTAGGATAATGTGATGTTGTTAGTGCAAGCAGTAATTGCTGTTTAATATTCACTGCAGGAGCTGAACAGCACTGTTCAACATATTTCATAACAACCACAGTAACCATATTACCAGGCTGATGTGCTGCTTTTGAAGGCATTATTTTTGTTCCATGAAATTAGCTAACTACCTCCTACATGTGTTTTATCAAATGAGAAAAGTCTCCACATTTCTAACATGCACACGAACCATTATTTTATGATCCTGTGCTCTAAAGAGAACTTCTCCCTCCCTGGAAAAGAAACAGTCCAAAAATCCTGTTGTCTCTGATGTTAATGGGAACTTTATTAGACTGTAACCCAAGCAGTTCACTAGGCAGCTCAGTGACAGAAATGTTCTTCTCTGAGCTCTTGCTTGTCATCAACATAAGACAAATTCTTTCTTAAAGATAAGAGCTTATTCACTTGGGAAGAAGGAAGAAATGCTTGTACTTTACTTGTAAACAAAAGACCATTTTGAATTTCTGTTGGCTTTTGGAAAGTGCTTTGAGCACACAGAGTGCTTTGGGGCCATTTATGAGACAGTTTCTTATTTTCTGGCCATTCACATTCACATTTATCTCTCTGCAAACTCTCTCTCTTTTCCACCTCTACTGCCTTATCTTTCTAATGAATATTATTATTTTTGATTAGCTTCACCTCATCAGTTCCTCTCTGTTCCATCTGCAGGTGACCTGTTTGACATATGAAGAAATGGCTTTTTCAGATTGTGCTGCTTTTTTTGTTTCGTTAACAAGTTCCTCTGTCCCAGGAAAAGTGCTTTCACTCACAGTTACAGATTGGGAGTTTAATGAGAGCAAAAAATAAACATTTTTTCAATGTTTCAAACATTTAGTGAAGTTTTTTTACAGTTTATTTTTGCTAGAAACTGATGATAAACCTTCTACCTGTAGTTAAAACTGTCTTTCTTGAAAAACCTCTACTTGCAATCCTTATATACATCAATAATTGCCCCATTTTTAGCTATATTTTTGTGTATAAACTACTCTATAGGCTTTACTTTCTTTTAACTGTTTTTATGTATTTCTGTGTTTAACTGTCCATGGTTTCCACCTAAACAAATTTCTTCACGGAAGAAAATATATCTACTAATGTTAATCTTAAGAATATGTTTGTATGCTTGTAGGACCAAATAAGCACCTGGTAGTTTAATGACGCTTTAAAAGGGAGACATTATTTTTGTCATTCATACGACAGAATCTATTGAGACGAAAATGTTTAAGTGAAAAACGAGAAGTAAAAATTAAGAAAAGGAAAAAAACAAACAAACCAACCAAACCAAAACCAAAACAAAACAGCAAAACGCTCCCACCCTTGATTAGAGCTTTTAAGTGTGACCTGGTGCAGCGCTGTGCTTTGGATTCAGGGTGAGAGTGATGTTGATAGCACACTGATGTTTCAGGTGTTGCTGGGCAGAGCTGACACTGATCCAAGGACTCTTCAGCTCTGCCAGGGAGCAGGTGCAGAGGATCTGGGAGGCGGCACGGCCAGGACATCTGACCGAACTGCCCAAAGGGATATTCCATAGCACATAACGCCATGCATCGGCTTCAGGCGCTCCGCCTCTCTCGGGAAAGGCTGGGGAAGCGCCGGCGGGTCGGGCAGCCAGCCCCATCTCCTGGGCAGCCCGGCGTGCTGCACCGCCTGCACCCACCAGAGCATCCCAGCAGGCGGGGAGGGATTTCGGCCATCGGCCGTGCCGGTGCTGCCCCGGAACATCCTCGCTGTACGCGGAGACACCTAGCGCTGTACCAGCTGCTAAGAGGAAAATAACTATGTGGCAGCCGAAACCAGGTTATGTGCTCTATAAGCACGTAAAGCAAGCAAAAGGTACCTTGGAAAGGATGAAATTCCTTTTCAGAAATTCATTTATGCAGAAGCTGGATGCTGGAGGTGGGATGCAATGCATAAGAACAGCACATGCAGACAAAAGGCCTTCAGATGTGTGAAATATCTTGTCAGTGTTTGTGTGGTTGTCATTCCAGATGAAACACTGCACTATTTTCATTCTTGGAGTTCAGTCTAGCAATCCCGGAACACTGACCCATAAAGAGAAGGAAAAAAAAAATCTATGAAAATTTTAAAATTATTGTCTGACCCACAACAGCTGTATTTGAGCAAAAATCTCTTGTAGAGGCTTTAAAGAAAGAACAGGAAATATTACTTCCAGGTTTTTGCCCAGGAGTGTTTCCAGGAAATAACACACTCTACAAAGGAAACTCCTAGTGTTATGCAGCCATCTTTTTGTTAGAGGAGGCATTTTGATTATTAGTGCCACAGTGGATGCAATTTTCAGAAAACAGAGCTCTGTGGAATAGGTCAAATTCACATGCATTACAGACATTAAAGAATTCTTAAGTTAACAAAAACATATTGCATTTCCCAATAATTTTTTACCCATGTAGATAAATTTGGATAAAGAAATTACCAAACAGTCATTGAGAGCATAATCTTTCTTCACATATATGTTAGAGAAACATGCTTTTTTATGTAACAGTAGAGACCACATTTTATTCCCTTTTATGTTAAGGTTGCATTACACTGCATTTTATTTGTAATAAATGGTTCTGCAATTTTAAAATCATACAGCTTCCCATAGTGATGTATTTTCTATAATCTTTTACTGGCACATATTGATAGCAATACAAGTGTGAAAAAACACTATTTATATAGGCACTACATAGAAAAAAGAATGCAAATGAAAGAGGTAACAAAATCATCAGCTTCAAAAATCTAACCTTAGCTTAAGAAAATCTTGATAATAATTTTTAACTAAGAATTCTTATACCTGATGAATTAAATTCCTAGAACTACTTTCACTTTGAAGAGACTGTAAACATAAAGTGTTGACAGCTTGAGATGCTTTATGTTAAAGCTAATTATTTCAGTTGCAAAGGCATGTGCTTGGTAGAGCTACTGAGAAAGGAAGAGAGACTGCTCTTCTATGCTGTAGTGAACCCTGCTCTGTACAGAAATGGGGAAGGAAATGCTTGGGGTTTTTCTGTCTGTTATGGAAACCTAAAGCTGCCCTCATTATAGTGGAAAATCCGATCCATTAGGTAAAGAGCATAAAGCAGTGTAGGGAGATGTGGGCTGCAACCTTTGTCATTGACTGTGGGAGCTGGATTTGAGTTTTGAGATGTGTTTTGTCTGGTAGTTAATTCAGGAAATACAGTTGATTCATCTTCCAGCACACAGGAGAGACACTTGAATTTTCATCTTATGGTGTTGAGCCCACAAAACTGCATCTCTTTTGGGGGGACGGGCTTTGATTTTGCACTTGTGCCTTATTAATGTTTGGAGTTGTTGCTGGGTTTGTGGCTTTATTCATGGCAGCCTCTTTTGTTCAGGAATACCTCATCAAAATTCCTTTGAATCCCTCCTGTCTTGGGCAGGGTTACATCCTGCCACATACCTGTAGGCCAGGGACGCTATGATGGGCAGGGCACTGACAGAGCAAAGGCTGTTGGAAAAGATCTCTGTATCCTGGGTTCAGTGACTTCTTTCCTCTTGTTTACACTAGGATCACGCTGCAATTATGCATTTCCCAAGTGTGCACAATTATTTCATTGCTAGGGATTACCCTCTTGTTCTGTTTCTGTGATCATCCTTGGGGGGAAGAAACATGCAGGCAATTAATGGGTGGTTATTCAGCTCCAAGCCAGTGCCTGGCACTGCACAATGGCTTTGACATCTTAAGCCTTTCCCACAGCAGGCAGGAACTCTGCCAAAAGCTGGGGTCTGACCACGTGTGGCAGCAGATGTTGCCTGTAAGAATGGTGGGCACCTGGGTGCGTTACTGCCAAGCCTACAGCGTTCTGCAGATGCATTGGCGGGTGAAGATGTGCAGAGGGTCATCCATCCTTCCTTGGCTCATTCCAGGTCTTGGGAAGCTGTGGAAAACATCCTCTCCTCTGTTTTTTAAATCACCATGTTGGCAGAAAACATTTTTAGGACTTTCTTCAAAGATACAGGATTTAAAAAGCACTATGCTGAGTTTGAGGGTGGTAGCTAGATTTCAGGAGGGCTGGAATAGGGACTCTCAAGGGTGGATTTTTCTTGGAACAATAATTTAACAAGTGAGGAATTAGTTGAAGAGAAGACTCTTGCACCAAAAAATTGAAAGCTACACATGAAGGCTGAAAAGTTAATATGCCACACATCACGCAGCTCTGGGACAAAGACTGAGGCAGGGGCAGAAAGGCAGTTCAAGGTGATTAATGCAAAAAGGGGTTTAGACAAATGATTAGACTACAGCTCCATATATGCATAGTCAATAAGTAATACTTAGATACTGTCTTTTATGCAGAAGTTGCATTCAGCTGTAACTAACTTTTAAGTATCTTTAATTATCTTACTGATTTCTATAGCAAGAATATGTAAGGATCTATGAATTGAGAACAGCAAAAATGTGCATACACTTCCTGTGATAAATGTTTTTGTAAATATCCATACACATATTCCCATCAGGAGGTGGTAAAAAGCTCAAATCTATAGCCAGCAGTAGCAGACTGTGTTCTGAGCACCATGTTACAGCCTTCAAAGAGATCTCAGCTTCCAAAGAAGAAATTCTCAGACAAAGTTTGTTTTAAAAGTATTATCTGCCTGACTCTATGTAGAAGAAGTAGAGCTGATTTGTTTATTTTCTTCCCAGACTTTGAGATCTAAGCCTAGATGATTTTTTTCTTTTTTTCTTTTTTTTTTCTTTTATTTTTTCTGCATGATACAGGGACAGGGTGCAGTTCTGCTCTGGTTAAAGCTACTGTTTGTCCTTAGAAAGAGATTTCAGATGAATCAAACAGTAACAGACACTACAACACAAATGTATCACGGCCAAAGTAAGCTTACTTAATCTTCCTTCAACCTAAGCCATAAATTTAACCCAAACCTTTTCTCTTCTTATTTTGAAGATATAACTTATGATACATTTAGGGATAATTAGAGAAACATTTTTATTTCTTGAACTGGTGGTGAAGTGTGAACTAATTCCCTTGTATTTTTAATTATGTTAGTTAATTCTGAAAATCAGAAAATGAGAACAACTCACTTGGCATGGACATGGCAGTGCTGTTGCTTTTTAAAGGGAACTAGACTGCCTCAGGTGTGTCAATTATTCTGATATAAGAGTGAAAGCATCATAGTAGTACAGTAAATTTGTAATCTGTGCCCTAAATTGACAAGGCTAATAGATGCATCTGAGGTACTGTTTAAAAATGGCAAGGCTTCCAGAAGTAGAAATAATAAATCAACAAAGCAGTAGAGAGAAAATGATAGTATAAGTAAATGGAAATGTAGCAGAAACTTTTCTATTGAGTGGATATCTTAGTAAACAGGAGCTCAGCTCAGTGTGTCATCAGACATGAAATCATATCAGACATCAAATCAGGAAAGGAAGTTTTAAAAGAAATGAGCAAGCCATAAAATGAGGTTCTATTGAATTATGGCAGTGTTTTTGTAGGCTCTTCTGCTTGAGGAAAAAACCCCGAAACATTAAAAGCTGGAAAATTTTTGTTTTTATTGTTTGAAATCCTGCGTATTGGGCACTAGGAAGGAGTTACGGTAAGCCTGAACTTTTCACATCTCATTCACTAGTGATGGGACAGGATAGAAAGCTAATGTTTCAGTTGTGGCTTGGTTCTACTCTATTGTGTTTTATTATAATTACCCTGGTTTGGGAGTGAAATTACTGATGAAGTGGTGCATGATTCCCATGTCAACATAAAACCTCTACAAACAAGGATTTGGTTGCTAAAATACACACATCACAACATACTATCCTATCATTTACATCTGACAATACATATCCAGTATTTTGGTTGGCCATCAAATAGAAGAGAATAGCCAAGTTTCCAATAACTTCACTTTCCAAAGTTTAAACGAGACTTCAAAAGCTATAGAAATGCAATACAGGATTAAGAAGTCCTATACATACAATATCAAATCTTTCAAAAAGGAAGAACTGTGAGTGCAATTGCATATTATACTGACTGACATAGTTTCTGGAAATTGCTTGGGATTTGTTATGAAGACTTTAAAAATCTTTTCCATCTGTTCTTTCTCTGGGTTATTTTAGAGTGAGTTTAGAGATCTACATCCACAGTATATCATGGCCACAATACATAGTTTATGTTTGGAAAAGGTATTTCTACTATAAAGCTATGTTTAAAGTCACAGGAACATCGACTTCCCTAAACAGGCATCTAAAATAATGCTGGGACACAGAGTGACTGAAAAATCACATGGATAATCCTGGCTAAATAATAGTCTGAGGAAAGAAACACTCACTTGGTCAATAGTTATAAGAAGGTTGAATGTTGTCTTCCTTTTCAATGCAGATCTCAAGCCTGGGAAAGGACTGAGTTTTTCTTCACAGAAGCATACTCGAATAAAACAGGATCCTATGCACGGAAATACCCATCCTGCAAAAACTGATCATCTATTCCACAAAAATTAGGAGTGCACATCCTGTGGTAAGAACAGGATAGTTATTACAGGTTAGTTATTAGCTAGCCAAGATGCTGACACTAGGCAAAACACTCTCACTACAGTAAGTGAGATTAGTTAAGTATGGGTGTGGATTAGTTAAGTACATGTTTTCCTCATGCTGACTCTGATTACCCAAGAGGTCAGGGACAGCAGACCTTTTCTTCAAAATCTTTTTGGGGTACAAATGTGATAGAGATGGGGTGGCAAGACACTACCTCCATACTCTCAAGAAATGTCCAGAGTAGAAGTGGCAGATTGGCATGAATCTTCCTTAGTTTATGGAGAACGAACTTTGCTCCACCTGTTTGCAGGACTTCTACAAGCAAATATTAAAAAAAATATAATTAGAAGGTGGTGGGATCTTGGAAAAAAGCCTAACATGTTCTCATCTACCATGATTTGTTTTTACAAGGATATGCATACAAGGAAAGAGTTCCCTGGCCCCTTCTTTCAGGCCCAGGACTGTCCTCTTCAAGCTAAGGTGTGTAGCTGCTCAGTTCCATGACAAACTTGCTCAGCCTCAGCTTCTTCTTGTCCTCTGTCATCTCCAAATATAGTGTCGAAGCAAATTGTTATTTTTCTTTTAGACACCAGATGCAGACCCAGGCATGCAGCCAACCTCATGTGTTCTTGAACAGAAATATTAAGAGGGACTTTCTGGGATGACTAGGTGCCGAGTCCAAAGGGCAGATGAGTTCCAGCTCCCTTTATGTTATACTCACATGAGCCTCAGCACACACTACAAAACTTTAAAAAAATAAAATTGGGAAGTAAGATTAAGCCCAACTGCAGGTTGTTGGACTATCAGCAGAGAGGCAAATGGTTATCAATACACTATTTTCCAAATAAATGTCTGTAGCCTTCATCTTTAGCCAGTCATGCTCATCACAACATTAAGAGCACCATCATCATGTAGAGAGGAGGGTGACACCTCTTTCCCAGGAGGAGCACCCAGGCCCAGCAAATGGCCCTTGGGCTGCTGAGTTCACTCCACCCCATTGCACTGTGAATAAATATCAGACATGGAGGGAAGGGAATGAAGAGCTTCATTTGCTCATATCTGGGCTGTGAGGAAAAGTAGACATCTTTGTAAGAGAAGCCCCATGGGACAGATGAGAACTAGACACTGCTGTTACAAGTCTGAAGAAATGAAGTGCTTAGAGTGTTGTTAATAAATTCCTGCTGGTTTGAACTGCTTATTGCTGAAACTGATGGTGATAAAACTGCCTTTACTGAAGAATGTAGCAATCAAAATAAGGCCTTTCATCTTTTTGTGCCAGCCTGGAACTTGCTAGTGGAATTTCCTATTGCATTTCCCAACCATCATTTATTTGTCCTTCTGTCACATGCATCAGGGTGGTTGTTACAATTTAGGGACATGGAGATATCTGTGGGTGCTGAAGGGGTTGAAACAGATGTTTCTTGCTGTGGCTCTGACAGCTAAAAGAGAAATGTCTAGAACAGAAGGCAAGAAAACAATTTTTATCTACAAAACTCTAGCACTGACTGTTCTCAATTTTGTCTGTTGCCAAAACTGGAATTCTGCTCCAGTCTAAGTCTGCATGAGAGGGAGGGATAAACAAAGAACATGGATCTGTAGATGAATAAGTTGGTGACCAGGTGGTTGTGGAGTACTGGGTAACAATGGGGTAGTGAGCATGTCTGCATGGTCAGTGACAGGGTGAGAAGGCAGTGGGTATTGCAGACACGTGAGGGTTTGGTAGGCACCAGTGTCATAAGTGGTAATTATTAGAGATGTGCAGAGGTTACAAAGTCCCTGTTGCAACAGCAGAACTTGTTTTGATAACGTTTTGAAAGAGCTTTTTGCTCCCTACATTGTTGACCCCTCTCACTACACCAAAAGGTTTAGTTCTGAGGTTCTCCTGGCCCACATCTTTGCCAGCACTTTGCTGTATATTTATTGAGTTGGGCCTCAGAAGAGAACTATGCATGGAGAACCACAAGGAAATATAATTTGTGATATAATCTGTGAGTTCACTTAGTAGGAGGAGAAATACTGATCAGTTTTGACTTTACACACAAAGACAAATGACTGGAAGAGCACCCAATGACAATCTATAGACACTTGCATCCTGCAGCATTGTTGTGTTCTATTCTAGAAGTAAATGGAGTATGACTAGTGAGGCAACTGGCACGGTCCCCAGGAAAAAAAAGCAGTGACATTTGGAGAAGGCAACTAGGCTGTTCAAACTTGTTGCAGCTTGGCTTCCACCATGACATGATCATCATGGTCACAAACTTAAGTCTTGAAGGACCCAAAACCAAAGATTAATACTATGATTGCAATGGCACTCAAAAAGTAAAGTGTTTGGGGTTTTTGCCTACTGTGGAAGACCTGCACACAGCTGAACCAACCAACCAAAAAAGCACAAACCCATGAGCAGTGCATATTCCACATTTAGATGTACTCCAAGTGATTAGGGTAGCATTGAATGCAGTACTTGCTTTTGTTTTGTATCATGAGCACTGGGCAAGCATATTTTGGCAGGGTCTGTTGATGTATTTGAGCTTGAATAGAATCTGTTGAGAAATTAAATTTAGGAAGTCCTCCTGGTACCTGACTATTTGATAAAAGTGGATCAAACCATGTAACTTTTTTTTTTTCCCCAGGGTCTCCTGTGCTTCATTCTTATGCTTAAATAAATTTTGGCAGAATGCAGATATGAGAGATCTGAGTTCTGATGTGGGGTTTCACTTTTGTCATTAAATCCTGGCCAACTGCTGAAGGTTTTAAGCCAGTTCTACAGATGTTGCTTTCTATGCCCTTCCAGGCCAAAGGTGCTGAAGTTGTCCACTGTCTCCACAGTTTGTTTGCTTTCTTGAATGTCTTACATCTCTGTGGTTTGGGCAAGGAAACTGAGATTTCCTCTTTGTTCAATAAACCCTTGGGGTAAGTACTGCTGTCACATCTGAAGTTTGTTGAAACACATTTGAGATTCCTCCTAGCCTAAAAGGACTTAACTGGTTTTGTAACTATTATGAAAATATTTTAAATGCAAATTTGTTCTTTGTCTATTTTTAAAAGGCATATGCTACAGAACATCAAATCCTTTCATTCACAAAAATGTAATGCACAAATTTATATAAATATGTGATAAAGTCAGGGCTTATAAACATGGGAAATATTAGACTGAGAGCAACAGGGTTTCACCTCTAGGCTTTTGAATAAGGGTTTTGGCATTATGTATCTGGGCAATATGCTTATAACTTCCATGAAGTGTAATTAACCAGCCACTTAATTGGTAAACTTTAACCCTTTCTAGATTAACTGGGCTTCATCCCATCATTTGCTATGGAGGAAACCAGAACAAAATATCACAATGTGGACATAGGGTCTTGTTACAATGATTAGGCATAAAATAAATCTATTTGTTTTCCAGTGGTCAAAGTGGGGTTGGAAACTTTATATTGGTTGTGGCCAAAAAATATTTCTCAGAGAACTTTTGGTCACAAAGGGAAATTATGTACTCACATGATTGGTATGGCCCATATATACAGCATAGTAGACAATAGAAGCTTTCTCCAAGCTTATTAAAAAATCTCATGCTTAAAATGCATTAATATCTCTCAGTTTCATAAATTTTAAAAATTAAATGTAACTGGGGATTTTGAAGTCCTTTTTCATGTTAAATGGAATATAATGAAATTTTAGTACCTTTGATCTACAAAAATCTACACCACCAATGAAATGCAATATTATGGGATTAATATGAAAGGTTTCTTTAACATAACAAAAGCAGTAAGAATTATCCTGATATTTTTTGAAACCTTTTACAACAGAAATTTTTATATAATTATATGCAGAATTAAGAAAAGAGTTAAGTGGGTTCGTAGATGATACCTGTGCAATTGACCCATTAAAATAAGTGCCATGCTTGACAGACAGCAGCAGCCCAGGCAGCTGCTGCCTTAGTTAGACATAAATCAGTACACCAGACAATTGCTGGGGAATTTTCTGAAATGACTCACTGGGAGAGCAGGGTGTTGAAGGATGAGGTCGGAAGACAGACAGCAGAGTCATCAGTAAATTTGAAGCAAAAGGCAGATAAAATCCGTGAAATTGCTGGTCTTCAAAAATAATTGTTAACCCAGACTATAGAATAATTTGTTTTAATTAGAATAAGCAGCTCCATTTTCCCTGGAGTCAGCAACATGAATTGTCAGGCCAGAATTTTAGACCATATTCTGGCATAAACTAAAGGGAGACCTGAAACTCACTCAACTGAAATTAAAATCCTTAAAAAAGGAAAGCATGAATATTGCCGATTAATTATAACAATTTTTTTAAAAGATCTGGATTAAATGTCTTTATGAAGTACATTCTATGGACTGGCTATTGGGCTTTGACGTCCTTGATCACCCTTTGCCAAGGAAATGATTCCATGAAATCAGATGTCAAAGCCAGTGGTCTAACTAAACTGCTTTTCTAACAAAATATTTTAAAAGGGTGTTCATGAACTTGCTTGGATAGTCTTGGAATCAGTGGCACGATACACAGTGTTTATTTCATGCACTGAACTTGCCATGTTTGCTTCTGGAAGGCACTTTTAGTCAAAGTGTTCTCATAATAACAAAACTCTTGTAATTTGAAAAAAATAAGTATTGTTACTGCAAAGAATCAGGAATAACAAGGAAGAGATTCAGATTTAAAGAATACTGTTAGGAAAGGAACTAACAACCAAGAAGTTGAAAGAGCAGACAAATTTAGATGATTCATAACCTGTAACCACCAGAAGTTGAAAGACCAAACAGCACAATGTATGGATGGACATGGATTTGATTTCTTCATGATCTCCACAGGAACAGCCCAAATCAAGTTCTTGGTGCAGAAAATGGAGAGAAAATATTACTGACATGTATCAGCTGAGTGTGCAAGGCTTATCCAGCCTGCACAGAAGGAGATGACTGAAGGTGATGGACTGTGCCAGGCAGAGCTGCTGTGCTGGGAGTGGGAAATGAGGGGAGCTGGCACAATGGAGGGCAGTGATTTCTTTTCCTTGGTGCTCAAATAGAGCTGGGGGAGAAGTTGCTGCTGAGCCAAGCCTTGCCTTGAAGACACAGTAGTGTGTTAATGGCAAGCAACCTAAAGCATGGAAATGAGCATGAGAAGCAGAACAAGAAGCCCTTCCAAAGCCACCAGAGAAATGTCAATAAATGTCCCAACAATAATGCTTTGTTGTATGTGTTTACCTCCAATAAAGGTCTTGGTGACAACTGACCTACCCAGAGACTGCTCTCCAGAAAAATGCATCCTGCAACATGTGTCATCCCACACAGTGAAGACTGGTTGTGAAGGACATATGGCTGTAAAATTTTATTTTTTCACCTCTTGGGTAGTGTGTTGGGGAAAGAAGTTTGTCACAGGCCGTAGAGACCTACTGTTACTGGGCTTTACTGCACCAAGATTCCCCACTGCTTATGCTTTTCACCATGAAAGCCCATTTCCTCTGCTGAGCATCCCTGCAGCTGTCTGGTTTGCTTGCTCTGCTTGTTGCTAGTGATTTCCTCCAGTCATGGTGGTTGGGGTGGACCTTGTAGCAGTCTATGTCAATCAGTGATTTCCTTGAAGAGGATGCAGTGGCATGTGGGATCCACACAGAGTCCTTGCCACATAAAAAATGAAGGTTTCCTAAAAGGAGCCTTTTCCTTTCTTAAAAAACCCCTTTGCCCAATGTTTTGCTAATCTATGGCTTTAGCCTCTAATTAGGGTGGCCATTCACTCCGGGCATGTTGTGCACAGTGGATTTGCCTTTGGTTTTCCCCACAGGGTAGTAAATACCCGAGTTTCCCCCACCTTTAGGAACCCAATGATTTTCCAGTGAAATATACCAAAATACAGTAACTAGGGACATGAATTAGGTCTGTATGGGACTGCCCACTGGTCCATGTGCATCAGCTCTCCAAAGATTCCTCTGTGAGCTATCCAGGGCTCAGATGGAGACAGCAGCCAGACACCCTGAACGCTCAGAGGGGAGCTTGTCTTTCCCCAGGCCATCAGCCAGACCTCTGCAAGGCAAAGGGTGATCGCTTAAGGTGGTAGCTCTGAGAACTACAGGCTGGTGATGAATGCAAAGACCTTAAAATATATATAACTATGCCTTTATTTTTTTCAAAATTTACAACAGCCATCACCAAACTAAATTTTAGGTTGTAGAAGTAACGGCTTATGCCACTGCATGTTAATAGAACAGGAATTCCATCTTTTATAATGTTAGGGGAAATTTTCAGAGAACATTAATCCATGTTGTCTGAAGTCCAGCTGTTTTTTTTGCCTGCTGTTTCTAGGAGCCATATGACAGCCAACCATAGTCTTTCACAAGTTGTTTTTCCTTAATAAGTATTATCATGGCACATTCAGTGGATATTTTCACTGCATGAACCTACACTGTGTTTTGCAATTCTCTCCAACATCTCAGGGTTGTTTTTAAGCATACTCAGAGATTATGAAAGAAAGTTTTCTTAGTCCCCTGTTCTTATATTTTGGCCCTGATGTCCATACATTTGACTCTTAGCTACACATCTACAAACACATATACACTCATATTTACACATGTATGCATATCTGTATGCAGACACACACACCTTACCTCATTTCTCAAGTAAAAAAAATGTATCAGAGATCCTTTATCTCACCCTGCTAAATATTCAGTCTCAGAAAATACCCACATAGGTATTGGGAGTAAAGCAGAGCAAAACCACTTCTTCTGCACAGTAGAAGGAAAAGTAAACCCTTCAGCCTTAAATCTAAACCTTTGTGTTATGATCTTTAGTAATAAATTCAGACACCCTAATGGTTACTATGATTTTTCTTTTGGGAGGTGGGGGAGGGAGTGCATGTATTTAGAGAATTTCAAGACTAATCTTAGAAATGCTTATTGTCTTAGTGACCAGTGTGGCTGCTTTTTTGCTGTGTTTTTTGTTTTTGTAGAAACTAAAAATAATTTAATTGGTTTGTGTTAGCAAGAAATGCTTGGGTTTTCTTCTGTGCTGCCATGTGGCGTAGTCTGGGATGTGGGTTTTTAATGGCCTGAGTAGTTTGTGCTTTGTCCCCACAGTATCATCAACACCACATGCTCCAATGTACCCTCATGTTTGTACAAGGAAATGAAACCTCCAGGCACTGCAGCCTTTCTTTTAATAACTGTTCCACCTGCCAGACCTGAGTCAAAGTTCGACTATACAGCTTTCTAGTGTTGTATAGTGCTTGGGCAGAAAGAAGTGTTTAAAAACAACTAGGGTCGTTCACATGTGCACTGGGTACTTGCCATAACCTTTGTAATTCTGTTTTTTATTAATATTCCAAGATTCCTCACACTGAACCTCAGTCTTTTTTAACCTTCACATGTTAAAAAAAAATAAAAATTAAAAGACATTCAGGTAGGGAACAAGACTCTCAGTGTCTCAGTTTAAACAGGTTTATGGACAAAAGGAACTGTGTGACCTTGGTGCTGAGTTAGAACTCACTGCAAATAATGTTCCTGAGAAGGTGAACTGCAGTTGCTTGCTTACAGTTGTCTGGAAAACTTTTTAAACTTATTGCAGTAGTAGTGGAAATTATATACTTGATGCTACAGGTCCTTAAATCAGCCAACCTAATCAGCCAACCTCAACCTCTTCCTGGGAAGGAAGAAAGGCAAGGATGGGGAGGAAAGAGGAAATATCACTCACCCAGTAGTCACAAATTGCCTGGCATTTTTATTCTGTTTAGTGTGAATCATCCTGTAGTACTACGTCAAAGTCTGGAGGATAAGGCTGCTTCTGTCTTATCCCAGAATATGTGAAGACCTTTATACCATGCTACTGGTTCATATTTCTTTTGATCAAGCCAGACAGTGCTTCATGTTTTAGTCTGCAAAAGCAAGGCTTCCAGACTTGCTCAAGGAGCAGATTTCAGTTCAGGAAGGAAAGTGGGCAGTGTGACAGAGCCAGTCGGGTTACTCAGCTCACTGACTGTGTCAGGGCACTGTAGAAAAGTTATCTCTTGCACATAATGATATATTGACAAAAACTCATCTCTTCAGCTGTGTTGTCTTTATACATTATAGACAATTTGCATCCACAGAGTTTCTGAGCAGGAACTGTTTATGAAGATGAGAGTAACCCTCATCTTCAGGTGCAGTTGCTGAACCTTCCTTCCCCATCAAGATCACAGTAAAACTTCCCTTACACAAAAGGGTTTGCTGCTATTTGGCACTCTTAAAAGCCTGTGACTTACTCAGCTAAAGTTTTGTGTCAAGATTCATGCACTTATAGGCTTCCATTACACTCCAAATGAAAAGACAGCAAGGCTTTTATTATGGTTGGTCCAACAGTGCTAAGTTTGCTTGCTCTGATATCAAGTCCCTTTCATGATTTACACCTACAACTAGAAGAGTTCTAGTCATATCCTCTCAAGGGGCATTTTAAATCCTGTTCCACTGATTTTATTGGCTCATTTAATAAGTATTACTAATTTAATAATTATTTAGTAAGTATTATTTAAGAAATAAAAACTAATATTTTAGTTATGTATGGGTTGGTGAATGATTTAGAATGTTTCTTATCATGAGATTGTCCATTGATCAAAACTTAATTATCCCCAGTAAAAAATCTCAAGTCATTACTCCTTAAATAAAAATTGTAATTATATCAGGTGAATTATAGAAAAAGTAATATCCAATCTCCTTTGAATGTATTAAAGCACAGATTTATGCGTAAGTGCTCCTGAGTGCAAAGAAGGTTTTGGTTTCCTCTTTGTCACTATCATCTGTTCACAGAGAAGGGGAACAGCTATGGATCTCCCCTACTATCTCCATGGCCAGACTATTTCTGCTAGGAAAAAACCATAGAATCATTAAGGTTGAAAAAGATCCCCAAGATAACTGAGCCCAATCTTTGACCAAACACCATCACTCCAACTAAACCAAAGCGCTAAGTGCCACGTCCAGTCATTTCTTGAACACTTCCAAGGGTAGTGACTCCACCATCTCCCTGGGTAGCCTGTTCCAATGCTTGACCAGCCTTTCTGTGAATTCCTTCTGATGTCCAACCTGAACTTGCCCTGATGCAGCTTGAGACTGTCCCTTTGTCCTGTCACTGGTTGCCTGGGAGAAGAGGCTGATCCTCATCAGGCTACAACCTTCTTTCAGGCAGTTGTGAAGTGATAAGCTCTTTCCTGAGCCTCCTCTTCTCCTGATATTCTCCTCACACTCTAGACCATTCCCAAGCCTTCTTGCCCTTCTCTGGACATGTTCTGGTACCTCAGTGTCTTTCTTGTAGTGAGGGCCCCAGAACTGAGCACAGGATCTGAGGTGTGGCCTCACTGGTCCTAAGTACAGTGGGACAATCACTGCCCTGGTCCTGCTGGCCACACTGTTTTTTATACAGGCCAGGATTTGCTAGCCTTCTTGACCAGCTGGGAACACAATGGCTCATGTTCAGTCAGCAATCCCAGGTCCTTTTCTGCTGGACCCCTTTCCAGTCAGTGAATGTGGGTATTTAACAAACTCTCCACTTAACCTCCTGTGACTTCCCTGCAAAAGGGTTGCTTTGTTGTACTCAACCCAACACCTTAAAAGCTCATCTAATAACAGTCTTAATCAAAGCCTATCATTCTTCTAAATCACTCATTAACCAGTATCCATGCTGAGTTTTCTCTGTGCTTACCCTTAGTTTTGCTTTAGGGTTTTTTGGGGTATGTATACAGTAACTGCAAGCAGACACAGGGTTGGCAAGGTACAGAAGAGCTAAAGGAAACACTACCAGGATAAGACATGAACTATGGATCTGACTCAGGGATCAAACTTGAAAGTGAATGTTAGAATGTGGCTAGGAACTGGAGTGCAAAAGCCACCATAACCAGCCAGTTAATGCCACTAGATGATGAAAACCATGCTAATTACATGCTTGTATTTGCCTTTACAGCCATAGGAAATTTGTGGTAAAGCACAAACTGGAAAGCCAGCACAAAAACACCATCAGTATCTCCAAATGTGTGTCAGATTTTTACAAAAGCATAAATAACTCATTTTTCAGGACCCTTTTTTAAAAAAATAAATTTTGCTGTCTCAAAGAATAGGAAGCCCAAAAGCTTTGGCTGCTAAGTTTGTGAGCAGCCCTTAACATGCAATGCCTATTGTCCCACCCTAAAAGGAGATGAGGAACTGCTGTCAGAGCTGCTAATAGGGACCAAATGGTCCCTGAAAGTGCAATCCTGGGCACCATCTTCAAGCCCTGCTGAGACCTGAAGAGCATCAATATCCCAGGATACTTCGGCAGGAGCAGAAGGAGAGGGCAGCAGATGCTTGTGCTGGAGGCAGCCCTGGAAGCAGGAGCTCGCCTGCTCAGCCCATCAAGGTGGAGTGCTAAGGCATGGCACAGTATTTTGTGTTGTCCTGAAACCCTGACTAATCCTCCAAAGTTTCTGAAGTCAGACCATCCTGCAGGATTAGGCAGCAAGGAGAAGGGCTACATACTGCTTCTTGAATTCTTTATAACTTTCCAGCTATACTGTCAGCTACATAATGGTTTCTAGGGAAGGAATGGAAGAAGAGAGCATGTAGCTGTTGCTACACATCCTGGGCTTTGTCTGCAGCTTGTTTTATGGGTAGTCTTTGGCCATTTGCCTAGAGGCCAGTCCTTTTCAATTAATCAGGCAAGGCTTGGGACATATTTATAACTTTCCTTGAGATCCCCAACTTGATGTGAGCTCTGTTGTTTCAGATGTCTCCTGGGAAAATGGTGCAGCCAGAGTGGGAGGTGGTGAAGGTTGTCCTGCACTTGCTCTACTCCCTGTCAGCCCTGTCTTTATGTATCCAAAGGAGTTGTTGTAGTGAGCAGGAAAACTCCCTAAAATACCAGTGGTTTTTGCGGACAGACTGTTACCTTTACAGCAGACTGGGATCCTTCCCATAATATATTAGGATGCTTTTATAGGACCTGTCTCCCTTCAGCTCTCTGGGCTGGAAGTTGTTTTGTTACTGTGAGTTTGAAGCTTGGGGTGTGAAGACTGTGACCAGTGGCCCAAGGGATTCCCTGGGCTGCAGCCACAGCAGCAACCATTTGTTTTCTTTTGACAGCCTGTGGAGGCCCTGAAGGCAGCTCAAATCCACCAGTTGACTACAAGCTACAAACCACAATCCCTCTCCACTGTTTTAGAGCCTATACCTGACAGGAATATAAGCCCTGGAGGGCCTAGCTGTGCTTTTTCAACTGTTCTCTAGCATTTGACTGGCTTTTTATTTACCCAGGATTTGCCTGAAGGAGTTTGCTTGTATTTTGGCATCCCTAGAGCTCCAGCTGCAGGCTTGCCCTCTGGGGATACTTAAAGGGTGAGGTTTTCAGAGGGGTGGGAGGTCTTTTGTAATTGTTTAAAGTAACTTGGGTAGTATAAGAGGTCTGCAGAAAATATGTTGTCCCTCTCTACAACTGTCAAGAAGTGTGCATGAACCAGGTTAGGAAATCACAGAAAGGATGTTTCATCCCTAAAGTGGTCTATGAGGATGCTGTTTTCATGTCCAAGAGCACTTCGCAAAAAGTATGGCTAGAAGGAATTGTAGATAAAATTGAGGTGGAAGAAGGACATTTCTTCACATTTTTCTGTGTAAAATATTAGACTCCAATGGTCTGTTCTGTCATTCCAGTACCTTCAGGCAGAGAAAAACTGATCAGGCTGCTAACACAGAGTTCATCACCACGCTAGTGCTAAAACTTTATTTTTCCAAAACATGCAGGAAAAGCCTTGAAGGTCCAAGAAGAGGTAGATACCTACTGTGGAGATATGTTCTTGGATAGATGCTGTAAACAAAGAAATCCCTCTTCCCATTCCCCAGTTTTGAGTAGATTCAAACCTTTTTGAAGACAAAGAAACAATAACCAAAAACCCCAACCATATGCGTCACATATAAAGATGGTCTGTGAAGCCCCAAACTTATTTATGGATATGGTCAGACATCATGGATCCTGCCACATCTGATGTCTGGCCTCTCAATCTCTCTGAAGATTGGGGGTTTTCCATAGGCTGCCTGTTAGACAGTAATCTCCAAATTCAGCAGTCCAAAACCTGGCTCAGCAACTGTTTGCCTGCCCTACTTAGCCTAAACAACCAGGCTGGAAGGATAGTTATTATTGCCCTCTGGTATCTAGTGGGATGTCTTTTCAATCTGCCCCATGATAAATTTACATAGAGGACCTCAGCTGTGATGAACGTCAACTTTTGGTCTCAAACTCTTACAAAACAGCCGAAGAGATCTAAACAGACCTGAATATCTTAAATAAACGGTGGCTGTCTGACATTCAGTCTGCTGCTGCATGTTAGAGTTAAGCCCTACCAAGGTCAGTAGAACATGCATCCTGCAGGGATGTGACCTAGGCCTCACTGAGGGGTTAAGCATGCCAATTTCAGCAGGGAAAGAGGAAAAAGACTTACTGCTTGTTGCTTGGGGCTTTGTTATAAACAGGTACGTCTGAAAACCATTTTCTAGCAGTGCACAGCTACAAACACAATATTATTTCTAGAAACCACCCATGGCCTCAGTGCTGAAAGATGCAGAGAGGCCTCAGCATTAGGAACGTCAAGTTCTCTTGTTCCAGACTGCGGTTTCCTTACACCTTTCCATTTTGGCATAACTTTGCAAAGCCACTCTCCATTTTTAATATTTAAAGGTTAGCTGACGTACTGAGCATATTCTTGGGAAATGGTGTAGCTACAGTTCCAATAGGCATAGCTGAAAGCGGGAAAAGTAACGTGGCTGTGTATCTCAAACAAATGGGGCGACAAACTCCATGAGCCAGGAAATACACTTTTGCCCTACCTAGGGAGTAAGTCCTACTTTCTGCTTCAAACTATAAAGATGATGGCTAAAATTAGATGATTCATGTTGATTCACTACAGGTTTAAAAACAAAAAGTCTCTCTGACCAAATTCTTTAGTGGGCAGGAGAGCCTTTTTTGTTAGAAACAAACAAACAAAAAAATCCAAAAGGCAAAAAGCACAACACACATGCACATTCACACATGCTTAAAAGTTACTGTTTTTCACTCTGGAAAATGTGGTTTCTGTAATTGAGGGTTGTAAAAAAGAAAAAAAACCTTTTAAAGCATCCCACTCGGTTAGTCATTCCAGGGTGGGTCAGTCTTATCATATCACGTGATGTCCAGTAATGGTGATGCAATGAAACAGATGCTGTCCAAATTCCGTGCCACCAGCCAGCAGCAAAACTATGCAAATCAAACCGCTGTCCTCTTCTAGAAATTCCAAAACATCCCATCTCTTTCAGGTCCTGTGCTTAGTAGCTTCTGCTTTCCCAGACAAACTAAATACATAATAATTTCTTCTTAAGCAGCACATGACAAGAATGAGTTCCAGACTACTGGGAACACAGCTCAGTGGAAATTCTTGTTGTGTACAGAGGGGTACTGTACCTTCTTGGAAAAAGAAGTGGGAAAAAATAATATTTTTATGTCCTCCATAAATTGAAGACAGTCTGGTATTCTGTATACTTTTATACTATATATATATATACTTATATTGTCTGGCAAGAAGTACTGTACATAAAATCTCATCCTGAGACAGGATCAACCCACTTAAATTTTTCAAGACAATATATTACCCGTGAAAGTTGTTAGCCAACATAAAAGGATGATGACAAAATGGTAACAATTCTGTTTCTATTTTGTATATTTCTCATCAAACTGATGCGTGGATGCAGAAAAAGGAAAGGTAATATGCTATACTGTCAAAATTAATGGCTAATTTATTTAAACAAATTTCTATTAAGTAGAGGATGTGTCTTTGAGTGACTAGCTATAACCACCTTCTATTCAAAACATGAGGGAAAGTCCAATAAAAGTGCTACACACAAGATTTTATCGCCACAAAGTGAAATAGTGTTTTAGGGACACACAGAGAAGTACAAGACTGCAATCAGAATGACTAGCAGCAGGCACAGCAGTGCCTATAAATCAGATTGTCTAAATAAATGACAAGGTATGATTTTTGCATTGAATCTGGTTTTACTTGAAAATAATGGTGATAATTCTACATGTAGCCTGGAAGTTATTTATGGCTGAACCTTCCTTCATTCTGCAGGTGAAAACAACAAATACATAGCAACACCGTCACTTCCCTTGAAACAATTCATTTAGATACATGCCCTGCCAAGTTTTGGATGAGTTTTCTACCTTACAAGTAAAGTTCTCTATAAATCTCTGAGGCTACTGTCGCAGGTGACAGGAAAGGATGAGGCAGGACAGGGTCCGAGGTCAGCACGAAAGTGTTCTCTTTATTTCAAAATCTGACTCCATATATACACTGTACATAAGTGACCAGTTATTGGTCAGAGAGATGATCACCCCATCAATTGTGTTGGTGAACATCACCATCACTGAAAAGCTCCCCCTGGAGCAGAAGAATGCAAAAACATCTTCTTGTTTAGACGAAAACTATGAGACCTCTCTCTGAGTTCTATAAACATCATAAAGCTTAGTTAAATTATCAGGAGGCAAGTTTAAAACATGCAGAAGCAGAGCAACAGGCTACTTTGGAATATAAGCAAACCCTAGTGGAATTTCCCCAGTGGGAAAATGCACTCCATTTCCAATTACACTTCTAAAATTCATAAACATGACTTCTATAGATAAAGAAGAGATACCAGAGATAAATTTGATTGTGTAATAAATTCCTGAAGAATGAAAAGCAGAGTTTTCAAAATATGAACCCAGCTGTAGTGAAAAGACAGAACATGATGGCAGTGGCCATGTGGCAAGTGAAACTGGGCAAAGAGCCCATCGCCACTGGCTTGCTACAGATCAGAACTGAGCAGTGCACCCAAAGAAGACACAACCAGGGTCAACAGGTGCCTTCCTATACTAAGCCCCAGAAAGGTATGTTGCTGGTTGGCACCAGAAGTTTGCTCAGCCACTGTGGTATGTATACATGGGAGAAGCTGACTGAGCTGAACACAGCTGTGGCAGAACCAATTGTCCCAGCACTCACCCTTTGTGCTTGAGTTGCATGTTGTCTCTGCACTGGTGGCCCTGTGAGGCTGAGGCACCAGAAGTTTGCTGTGAGACAGAGGTGTCCACTCCGGCATCCAATGAAGCCAGCATGGTGCTTATGGGAAGCAATTCAGATATTTTGAGTGGTCTCCAAGTGCTGGCCTACAAATGGGTCTTGGGACTTATCCTAGAAAAGGCCTGGGGTAAAGTTCAGCAGTGGCTGATGAAATTGAGACTGAGGAAATAGTGTCTGGCCTCAGTAAGAGGAAGAGGGATACTTCCAGCAGATTTTTTTTATGGATAATGGTTGAAGAAGCCTGATTTGCAACAGAATGGCAACAAAGTGAGTTTAAGGACTAAGGGCTGGTGAAGGAAACTGCAACAAAATCATTGCTTGTCACAGGATACCATCTTCTTTAGCATTGACATTTTCCCAGATCGAATATTCAAAAAGCTTCAGCAAAGCTTGCAAAGGACCCATAATGCCACCAGTTGTACCTTGCCTTTGGTTTTCGTGCTTAATCCTTTCTCCACCAGCACAACAATGATGTATGAAGGCTGAGTTTGAGCTAGTTACAGCCTTGAGGTGTTTAGGGAGTCATGTATAGACTGGATACCCAGGAAAGGACTGCCAATATTGGGTCTTCTTGGCCAATAACTCAATCCCAAAAATACCCTTCCATGTCTGCAATCATGTGGTCTCAGATCCCGCATAAAATAGACTCCCCATCCCCTGGGTGATGCATGATGCTCTAGCATGGCAACTTGGAGCAACTGAGCAGAAACCAGCAGTTTTCTGAGCTAGAACAGAGGGATGCAAATGGCATCTGAAAGCGGAAAAGCAGGAACTGAGACCTGTCAAATGGAAATGGAAAGAAAATTGAAACACAAAGAAAATCTCCCTCAAAGCATGAACTTTGTACTGAATATTTCAATACAGCCTATGCAACAAATTGAGGTACCATTGCAGTCAGAAATGGATATGCAATCTTTATGCATTCACAAGAATGTGAAAGGCTAAAAAGTGCTGTAATATTGTAGTCTATGGCCTTTATTGGAGACAGCCAAAACATGCACTGGTATGATGTTTAATTTGGAAAGGGAACACATTTTATGGTTATTTTGTACTTTTTTACTTACATTTTGTTTGGGAGAAATAGTATAGTCACATTAAACATTTATACCTTGTGAATTTACTCAAGTGAATTGTATAAAACCAATACAGAACAGGGGGTCACCCAGTCTGCTTGGAACAGGCATTAGCATTAGGATTCTGGAACAAACCAAAGGAGTGTGAAAAATGTACTGTGCTGCAGCAATATGCTTTGTCTGTTTACTAGCACTAGTATTTAAGCAAAGGCCAATTTACATGCACTCTCGGTTTTTGCTTTTTGACTGCAAGACTGAATACAATAAAGGAATAATTTTGGATAAATTTATTTTAAATGCCATCATGTCAAAATGGTTAAAGAATTTATCAGCTTCTGAACTGAGCCATGTAACAAGTGGGGTCAGCAATGGCAACATTGGTTTTAGCAATTCTCCTGCAACATTATGGGTGCAAAGAACTTTCTGGAGAAGTTGTGGAATCTAGAAACATTCTAGAAACAGCTGGGAAATTTGACAGAAAACAATAGTATTGCACAGAAATAAAATGCTTTTCTAGGCTTAAGAAAAGCCAGCATTAAACAGGTAATAGATATTGGACAATAGATATTGCACAATAGATATTGTCTGTCACTCGGACAATGTCATAGAATTTATTACTCAACACTTGTATTCTGATGTTTCCATTTCCTAACAATTCAAATTGCTTGCCAAACATAAGGAAACTTAAATTCCAAAGATGATCCAATGCTGTGTCAAAGAGAAATCAATCATTTTCCAATAGATGATAATATCCAGGAAATATGCTTGCCAGAATCTCAGTGTGAGGCAATGAACTCTCTGTGACTGAAAGCAGAGGCCAACCTATTTTACACACCTCCTCAGCATGATTCAGTTTTCCAATACCCAGTATCTACTTTGAAGTAACCATGACTGTTTAATCTCGTATTCTGTATTCGTAATGTTGGAATACTTACCTTTCTTCATTTCCAGCTCTCAGTTGCAGAGCTTGTTAGTGGCTGACACTTGGGAATTTATTTGCATGAAGGATGTTACCAAGAGCTGGTCATGGATTAGATGACCCATCTGTGCCTTCTGTGTGTGCAGACTCCCAGAGTCCCTCAGGCAGGGAGGAATCTCAGGAGGTCTTGGCCCAAAGAAGGGTCAGAGCTGAGTTCAGACCACATTGCACAAGCCTGTGTCCTTTCAGGGCTTGAAAGCCTGCAGGATGATGTCCTCTTCTTGCTATCCTCCTCCTGCAACCCAGGAGGCTACACTCAGGCCTTACCCCAGATAACCCTGCCAGGTTATTTTGGCCTGAGGAGCCTGGCTGAGCAGTGCTGTACAGCTGAATGCTCAGGCAGCTTTAGAACACAAACATTCACAGACTTACTCTACTTTTGGGTCATGCTTCCCCCATGTTTCATATCATTGCTACTTCTCAATGCCCTGGGGAATGGCATCTCAAGGAAGGCTAGTGAATACCTATGGAGTCTCCCTGTGGACCTACAGAATTGCATTTAAGAGTGGAATGTCTCTGGGGAGTGCTAACACACCAGGATCATGATAGTAGCATAGCACATATGAACACTGTGTGTGAGAAGAAAAGATTTCAAGGAGGCAGAAACAAAGACAAGTTCCATTAGCCATCTGCTAAAAGTGACTCGTCCTTGTTTTCCACTCTAAGAGCTGTGGACTTGGACAGACAACAGAGGAAACCTTCCCTTCCCAGAAATTTTAACCAGGCTGAATGAATTTCTGTGAGAGAGCTGAAGTGGCTGACAGTGATGGGAAAGATAATCAATGCTAGGGTGAATGCTTTGCTTCACTGACTCAGACATTGCCCAGTTAATGTTACATTCAGTGCTTGCAAGATTCCAGCACAACCCTTGTGGCTTTCCCCACTGGTTTTCTTCACTGAATATCCATTCCTGGTAGGGCTGAAGTGGAAACAGGGGGAGAGAGACATGTACCATCTGATGCAACTCATATGGACCCCTACAACTGAGCTTGTGCTGCTTGATAAAGCACAACAAAACATTATAAATGAAGCACAAATAAACTCAAGCTGGAAAGTAGGAGCTGTCTAACTGTTAGAGTAAGGGGATCTTGCAACACCCTATTCATAGGAGCAGTGGGAGGCAAAACAATATGATTATTTTTAATATGGAGCAACCCTGTCTTGTGAAAGGGAAGTGTAATAATGCAAGGACCTAACCTTTGTGGACCAAGAAATCCTAGCGCTCTCTTGATTGGTAGGAAAGGTGAATTTAAGAAAGATGCTTATTCATGCAGAGAAAAACAAATTTATTTCCCTTTATTTTGTAGATAATTATAATGGATTCATGTAACAGGATTGTGAGGAAACACTTGTAGCTTCAAATGTGGTGTACTCCTCCAAAACAAGGAATGCAGCTGCTCCATTTTTTAAAATTTGACTTGTGGTTAGTGAAGCCCTGGGAATATTTTCTTTACCTAATTAAGCATCATTTATAATCAAATGTTTGATGAGAAGCATCATATTTCTGGGCTTTTTGTTTTCTACAAAAAATCACAGCAGCAAAACCTTTCAAAAGCAAATGTGTTACACTTATCTGCTATTGGGTAAATGAGTCTTGGATTTTGGCGTTTGGGATTTCATGACCTGCTTGTGCCACAACAGCTACCAGTGTCTAAGACACGTCATGCAGTTTCAGTTTGGCTCATACACAGATATAAAATCCACAAATGTTAAAAATGTGACTGCCAGAGCACTAACCTTTGTCTCTCACACTGCCAGCCCTGGCCCAATTCAAGAAAGGCTGCAACAACCTCTCCACATTTCACACATAGTGTGAGTGTTTAACCAAACCTCTTTCATATCTGGTGAAAGAGACTTGACTTCTTTCCCCTGAAGGTGGTCTGCAGCTGCTGGGCTGAAAATTGGTGATATGCTACTTATTGTCAGGGTGCATTTCTGGAAATTCAATTTATTTCCAGTATGAAATACCAGTCCAGATGGTCCTTCTACAGAAAGTCTAACTGGTTGCTGTTCACCACAGCTATTAATCACCACTCTCTGCCCTTAGTTGTCTGTCAAGCCCATTTAATTTCCCATAGTCATAGATTTTGTGGGCAAAGCAAAAGCAGTAAGTGTCATACATCTTAAACACAACACTCATAAATAAGCTAGAGAAGCATGGTGAAGACAAATGGAAGATTCTGGGGCGGGGCAAAGCTTCTAGAAAACCACATAAGCTGTGGAGTCAAAGGGATGCAGTGAGCAGAGTTTCATAGGGATTTAATCTGAGTCTGATACAATGCAGTATTTCCAGGTCTGACCCAAGGAGAGAATGAGGTATTGTACTAAATGTGCAAATGACAACCAAGCTGGGGAGAAGTGCAAGGTTAGACCTCAAAGAAATCTTGCCATATTGGAAACACATCATGGAAACAAAATGAAACAAAAATTTTCAAAAGGGACAAGTGTGGGGTATGCAGACACTGAGTGGAAACTAAGCAGCACATCAGTAGGAAAGGGCCTACAAGCTGAACATGAGCCAACAAAATTGTAGAGCTACAGGAAAAGCAAAAACTGGGCTCCATAGAGGATGGCCAATAAGACACATGCATGGAAAAGCCCAAGCATTGCTCTACAGCACAACCACAGCTGTCTCTAGCTGGGGGGCTTGCATACGAAGAAGGACATAACTGCTTGGAAAGAGTACAGAGAAATGACAAAGAATATGAGCCAGGAAAATACAGTCTTAGAAGAAAGATTTGATTTATTTGTGTTTTTCCTGAAGAAGGAATGGCTAATCAGGGACTTCATAGGTTTCCAAACCAAGAAAAACTGCTGGTAAGGTGAAAAGAACAATCATTTTTCATACCCATAGGGTAAGAAAAATGTCTATGGTTGAACATCAGCTAGGACACTCCTAGGAGCATGGGAAGCAAAGAATGAGGTAAATGACCAGAGGAAAAATATTTTGGAGACTGCTAGGAGCAGTCTGGCTAAATGCTGATCAGGAACGATGCAGCCAGAGCTGACCCAGTCATGGGACAGCAGAAATGAGTTAGACAGCCCGCTGAGGTGGAAATCACTGACCTGGTAAAACAACAACTGGAAATATGGGTGACGGCTCAAAGCTATTTTAAAAATGAGCTCATGCCACTTCAAAGAAACTACAACTTCACAGCTCTTTTTCATGGCTGCCTGGAAATTCTGGGCAGTTATACTCTGGGGACATGGGGCTGTATGATGCCACTTGAGAGCAATTGACAGAAAGCATGGTTTAATGCTTGGCAATAAAAAGTTTTATTGTCTGGTTTAGTCACTCCTCACCATTGCAACATCACCAGGACAGTATTAATCTCACAAGTCTTGGCTTGCAGTATTTCACCTTAAGATAGAGAGAAACAGTGAAAAAGAGATGTGAGTTTAGTTTGGATTGGTTTATATTGCAGAGTACATGGAAATTGAGGTACATATGTAGAAAAAGGGGCAGTGAACTGTGCAGAAATATGCTTCTTAAATAACTTCAGGGGCTGCCATCAGGCATTACTACCACTTTGGATATGTTCAGTATGCCTGAGTGCCTTTCAGGTACCATTCAGGTTTCTCATAAAAATTGCAAGACTGGGGGTTACAGAGAAAAAGGGTTCAGGATCAAGATCCTGTGGTCCACTGACCCAGGTAATCAAAGTTAGAGCTGCTCACAGCAACTCTTTATGAGCTACTGCTCCCGCAGGTTTTGTTAGACAGGGCTCTCTCATGTTGTGGAAGGACCAAGAGGGAGACATTTTCATAAGCCCCAGAAACGCATCTTTTGAGCCACGTTTATGTGAAAAATTATATGTGACATGTAGTGAAACAGTGTCCCAAAAGAGCAAATGTGCACAATGGTGTAACACAGCGCAAGTTCTTTCTATCAAACAGCTTTTGATAATGACTTGGGACAAAAAAGAGTGTCAAAATACTGTGGGGAATTGATGTAAAAAATAACACATCAATAACTTTTGGTTAAAAATACTCTGATGTTACATATTCTTTTATTTTATTTTGATGGTTTTACACAAGATGTTTTTCTGAGGACTGGAATTGTGCCTTTGTTGAAAATTTATTATGAATATTTATTATGAATATTTACCCATCACACCCAACCCACCCAAGGTTTTACAGGGAGTATCTTTGAAGTTTGACCTCCATAATGACTATAAAACATTATGAAAAGACAGAATCGAATCTGAATGTTATCAAAAGTTGCACAAAGACACAGCAGCATGGAAGGATTGAGGTTAATCACAGAATTATATACCCTTGTGGTCTTTCTCACCCATTACACCAGAGCAGGCTGCTACAACAGAGATGAAAGAGATTTTCTGAGTGGTATTAGCTTCAGTGTCAGCAAAATCAGCAAATTACATCCCACAGGGGAAGGTATTGCTGAAGTGGTCAAGATACTAAAGATCTAACAGATTCACAGAGCTGCATAAGCAGCTTTTTAAATAAGATTTCTGGACTGAGAAGATGTGCAAGTCCCTGGAATGCTTTCATTGCAACCAGATGGTACACAAGACGGGAAATATCAAGTGTGAAACCATTGTGAAGGAGGTCAAATTTCTGCCATTGAGGTGGTTAATATCTGGATGTTTAGTAAGCCTGTATGGGAAGAAATTCAGAAGTCTGTTTGAGGCAGTATTTAATTTTCAGTTTAAAGAAGTTGATAATGATGGAAAAAACCCATTCACTTCTTGCACTAACAAAGTCAAGCAAGTTTTTTAATTCTCTAAACAACAGCTTCTTTAATGAATAGGACCTTCTATATTTGAGTGTTGAAATTTTCCATCTCTTTGATGATTAACAGAATGAGGATGATAAGTCTGTCTTTCAGCTCCATAATGCACTCTATCTCATAGACCCTAACATAGCTTCTTTTTTCCCCCCAACTCTTTCAGAACAGTGAAACCAGAAAATTATGTTCACTATAGTGTCAGCATCGAGTTTGGTGTATTTAAAACTGTTAATGGAAAGAAACCTTATTTCACAGGGTTCTGTAAGAAGAAGTTTGAGGTGATGTGAGTAATTTTGCTTGGGCATTTATGCCAGTTTACATTGCTGCTAACACTAATAATCCCTTGACTGCCCTCACTCAATGCTTGAAACTTGAGAACAATTTCATGTTTTACACAACAATTTCTGTTGACTTTATTCTCCAAACATCAAGGCGTGATGCAAATTGTTTCATCAGCCTTAAATTTGACAGTCATCAGTCTGAGTTTCAGAATAACAAAAGCTGGAAATGTGATGGTCAGAAATGCATAGTCTTCCAGGCACATCTGGCATACTTCTATTTCATGTAACTTTTTGAACTTGCTGCAATGCAGTTCCTTTGGGGAGCTCCTTATGTATGAAAGGCTTATGTTCTCTTTCTTTTATTTTATTTTGGAATAATAATAAAAAAATATTTGCAAAGAGTAATGTCTGGTTTACAAATGGGATGCTAAACTAGCAATCATTCACATAATCTGCCACTGTAGATTTGGGAAGCCAAAAAAGTGTCTGAGTCAGCCAGGTCTCTGAGGTCCCAAATTGCATTTATTTTCCTAAAGTCATGCTGAGCTCAAAAGGAATTTAGCCGCCTAAATATTTTTTCTTAATTTTGTTGGTAAAATCTCCAGACTTTTAAAAAATCGTGTTCTAGATAATGGAAGAACTACAAACTCATCTTTTTATATTGGCACATAAAACCATCTGCGGATAATATGCTAGTAATTATTTGGATAGCGGTAACACTATCAGACAATAAATTCTTTGTCGTAATTTCAGTTAGAATGATCCCCTTCTCCTAACCAATGCAAATGGAACTTTAAAAATAAATAAGCCTCTGAGGAAGAGTTTTAATGCCTTGCTTGGATATGCTACATTTCTCAATAGGAATCTGAAGGTGAAGCCTTTCCCCGTAATGGCTGGAAACAAATAGAGACGCAACAAACAGAACGCTAGAACGAGACAAGTTTCTCTAAGTAACTGGGAAGAAAAGGGTGCAGGGAGGAAATATTTTGTTGTCTTAAAGTTGGTTTGAAGTAGTTTTTGAAAATGTTTTATGCTTTAATAATATGGCTGGGGGAGTGGAGAGTTTTTTGCCTAGAATAAAACTGGAAGAATGATTCACCACATGTCTGCAACTGTTCTATGATCCCAGTTAAGTTTGACACCACTAACACCTATGAGTCAGCGGAGGCTCTTTGGGATGTGCTTTGCCTGCCCTGTTTTGAGACTGTTGCAGTAGGATCTTTACCCAAGGCTGGAAACTGGCTCCCAGCATTGCCCGTGTCAGTTTTTCCTACCCACTATCAAATACCACCAGCCTCCACCAAGAGAAGGGATCTATTACTACACCCCATGATCTCTGCACTACAGCTGTACCAGTTTATACTTTACTGTCTATGTCCAGGACCTCAATACTGTTTATCATCTCTCTGCAGCCAAGATGACAAACGTTCCCATAGGGACTTTGGGGCATAATGTTGAAGATGAACATCTGGAGTGGTCAACATGGCCTAAAAAAGGACAGCTGTCATAAACTAGCGGTCATGCTATGGGAAGGTTTTGTCTGTCATGCTTGGAGAATCCTTTATTCGCCTTGAATATTCACGTGCTCTGTGCTTAAGTTTAAAAAACAGTTCTGCTTCTCAAATTATATGATGTAGTTTGGGGATTTGGCAAAGTAGAAAATAAGGGAGCTCTTCCATGTACAATGCCATATTACAGTCACATCTTATATATCTGTCTTGTTTGGTTCCAATATTGCTCAATCTCTGAGCTGCTTCAGCTTTCTATCTGGACTTGGCCTACAACTCCTTAGACAGCTGTTACTACATTTAAATTTTTGGCTAATGGACAGACATCTATCTTCTGGAGCCATTTTCCAAAAAAAAATTCATGAGCAAATGGTAATGGGAAGACTTGGAAGCGTATTTGATTGTTATGCTGGCTACATCTATGCAGTATTAGAATATTTTACAGTAGTTCACAAGTACTTTCAGTTGTATTCCTACACCTAGTTGCTTGTTGATTTTGAGGGTTTTTGGGGGGTGAGACAGAGCTGTTGATAAACCCCCTACTAAACAGTCTTATCTATACTACAGAGAATGTATTGCTGGCTGCTCTGCAAAACAAAATAATCAAAATAATTTCTGAGAGCCATTTTTCTCCAGATTTAAGTACCAGCCACCACCTACAATCAAAAATATTTTATATATATGCCACATGGTCTTCTTCTTGGAAGAGAGATGTTAAAGAATAATATTACCAAATAATTCAATATATGTAGAAGCAAGATTTACCAATAGGCACAGCAAGTCAGCCACAGGTCTGGAACAGAAGACATGGTTTTTATGTAAAAAAAAGTATGGATTCGTCTTCCAGACTTCACTTCAAAGCATTAATTTTAATGTGAACTGATGGACAGTGTTAATGAATAGTCCAGACAAGAAAGTTTTCAAATAAATCCTCATGTCTGTAGTGCTTGCTTTGTAGGTATTGATTGTAAGTAGTTGACACTTCAGTTAAGTCCAGCTTTGGCAATACAGAGCAAGGCATGTAGGAGACATTTGGCAGATGCTTAAAGAACTCACCATAGCTCTTCAGAGAAAAGATTATCTGCTAAAGTTTTCACTTTGCAAAATCTAGTGAGTAGTTTTCCATGCCAGTCTGTCTGAGTAAGCAATATCTGGCTGTGAAATCACCTGGAAAAGCAATGATTAAGAGGATAGTTAACACCCATGTCAATCACATAAAATCATTGCTGTTGGTGATCACAAGTTTCTAGTGCAATAAATGGTTTTGTTTCTTATTTTGTTTACTTTGGACTGATTTACTGTGATGCACTTCATCTACACCTAAAGTGGAAGACAGCACAGGATTCAGGTCACAGCTGGGTACAGAAGGCAACCTCTTTCCATGGTCCATCACATCCATCTGCCAGGAACCAAAACACTCATCTGCTGAAAGTTCTGTAGAGTTTTGTCATATTGGGTTTTGTTTGTAAAGCCTGTAACAGGGTTGTAATTATTTATCTTGGTCTCTGGCTCTTCCTGTGGCATTCATTTTACGGTCATGGTCAGAACTGCGTTCCTGTTCACTGATAAAGGATACGGTTTTCTTGTGGAGACGGGAAAAAAAATCCACTGGCATGTGGCTTTCTGGCTTTCCTGAAGGTACAGAGTAACTCTTGCATCTGAATTCAGGCTATACAGAAATGCTTTAGCTGCTGTTTCTTTGGTTTATTATTGACTGAACAAAAACAGTGTCTCTAGAACAGATTATTTATTTTTAAAAAATCAGCACAAAATCCCCATGGCTTTGAAATGCTTATGTAAAGGATTTTTCTTTTTCTTTTTTGTTTTGTTTTGTTTTTAATTGACTTCAAAATTTACTATCTCGAAGGCTGACATTGAGCACATCCTGCCCCGTCTGAGTTTACACTGCCCTTGAACTTCCACCATGTCTTTAAAAATGAGGGAAAAGTACATCAGTTCCTACACTCATGCTCTCTTTCATTCAACAACTAAACAAAAAAATTTCTAAAAATGATAAATTCATTGTTATTTAAGAGATAGGTATAAGAATGAATTCCATTTTGACTGCTCCTTACTTGTAGATTTAACACTCTTAACTTAAATTCTCTTTACAATCTCCCAGAATTCTAACAGGAAAAGGTTAAATCTTTACCAAAGCATGGTCTTACAAGGAAAGGTCTAATTAAAAAAAAAAAGTTCTTGTACTGCAATCTGGGATTCTTGTACTTCTTCAAGCCCAGCCTCCCATCTCTCTATTCTTCTAGAGCTTTGAGAGAAAAGACTGGAGCCCATCAAACTAGTATTTTGGGAAAACCTTTAAGGTAACTTCGCAAGTGTTCTCTGAAGTAATTGCTGCTCTCTGAAGTTGAACTATGTAATAATTAATTTGCAGGAAGTTTTTGATGTCTCAGTGTTAAAATATTGGTTTTGTTAATGCAGAAGACCTCATAGGATTGCTAAATTTGCAGAACAAAAAGATTCAACAAACTGGTTTGTTTTCAAAGAGTATGTAAAAATAAAGTTTAAATATTATCAAAAGCTTATTTGAGAAGAATTCAAAAATACTCCTGCCAAAAAAAATACATTTAGAAGCTGATGGCAAGGTCAATATTTAAACTTCTTATTCTTTAACTTTCTTAGCAGAGTCTTTTCAGTACAAACAAAGATACCCTATAATTAGCCATCCCCTTGGACTATCTTGTTGGATTTTCTCTCTCATAATTCTGAAGAATGATCATAAGTCTTCATGAAGGAAGGCAATGTCTTTACATGCCAAAAATGATATAAGAATGATGGAGGTGAAACACTTATTCCATTAGAGGGTCCTATATTTTAAAAATAAATGGCCTTTTAAATGACGCACAAGAATTTCCTTTCAGACTGGTCTTGTGAAATGCTTTGTCTCTGTCGTGGTTTGGGTTGGAGGCCTTTTGGTAAATAATAAGTTTTTTTAGTTCTTGTCCAATTATTTCTTCAGATGCAGTCTAATCTAGGGTTCCTTCTGGGGCAACAATAATATTGCAGTAAGTGCTCTGTCTTCAGTGCAGAAGGAAATAATTTTAGGAAAAGACATTCAGCTACACCTAACTTTCGCTGTCAGCTGGCCTACAACTATTCTTCCGTCCAAGTGGGCCATTAAAAGGACTTCTAATTCAGTATTTTATCAGTCCATAAATATCCTTATAATCCTGTTGACAGATGCAGTCCTTGAAGGCATCCCCAGCAGCCTGGGGATATGCATGTCAATGCCAGCCCTTTGTGGCCACGTTACAGACAAGCAGAGGAGAGGAAAAAGCAACCCTTCACTGGGGCATTAGACAGTGGGCATTTTCAGGGATGCTCAGCACTTCCCTTTTATTTTATGTTGCTGCTGCACTGAAGAGTTTAAAAAGAAAATGCTAGAAATGTGCAATAGAAAATGTGTCTGTTTGGTACTCAGGGACAAAAATTCACAGGCATGAGACTAAAGGTGTTCTTGGTTTCTTGCCTGACTGAGGATGACTGATCTACCCTGGCCAGAAAAGTTAGGGCTAGAGTTTCCTGCCTTCTATTACACAGTATGGCAACTTGCACCTGGAAACTTCTTAGGTTGTTGGAGGAAGTGAAAATTAAATTTGAAGAGAATTCTTGATTTCCTAATCATACACCCAGGTGCTTTACTTAGTTCAGAGGTGGATGAATGCTTTACCTCAGCTAGAGCAAAATATTTCCATATTAAATTATTGGTTATGAATTCAGAATGGGAAATTACATCAGCCACCAAGGTTATGTTTAGAGAAGCTGTTTAGATTTAAAATTAAAATTTGCCTGACTTTTCCAAGTCTCTGTTTTCTATACTCCCAGGATTTATTCCAGTTTTTTTTTTCCCCTTTTTTAAAGTTATCCATCAATTTTGAATATTTTAATTTAAAAAAATTTCTGCTTTTACAGCCTTGATTTAGCCAATGCTCTCAGATAATTGAGGAAAATCTGTAGAGACACTGAGAAGTGGAGCAGTTCATGGCTGTATATTAACCCTGGTGTTGTATTTCTGTGTCTCTCACTATAGAAGTAAAAGGCTTTCCCCAGTCTAAACCATAAACTTTTCTGCCTTGCTGCACCCAAAATTGGAGTATTTGCTGCAGGAAGTTGAAATTTCAGTTCTAGAGGATGTTGCTCAGTCAAATGACAATGAAAACAAATCAAGTAAGTTGAAATGATTTTCCTCTCTCTTCTGAAGGTGATCAACTCTGATGATTACATTAGTGTTTTGTGATATTTTGAAAATGTCATTTGGATTTAGAAGACCTGACTTTTTACCAATGTTTCTAAAAATGTAGCTGGTGATGTTTAAATTGTTTCCAGGATAGAATTATTCATAAAGGTCCTTCAATAAGAGACCATAAATTTACTCCTCATTTTACAAAGTCTGTCTACTGGTTTACCACACTATGTCTGAGGACTTCATCTGTTGCAGATGCCTCTTCATTCTTTTATGTGACAAAATAAGGTTCCCTTCTGTAATAGATCAACACTTCATTCCCAAATTCGTTTGAAAATTAGACAGTTTTGTTTCAAAAAGAAAATGGCAAACGTAAAATATTGATGAAAATACAAAATAGTCTTCAAACCTTCAGGTTTTTTTGTAATTATTTTGCCATATTCTCCATTCCTTCTATTACTTTTTAAAACACACTTGAGGGATACTTAGAAGGGGACTAAGGTGTAGGAGTCAATAGCCCAGACTTTGTAAACATCTGCAGGTGAGACATCAATGGTGGTAGAGACCAATATTTTGACACCCAAATACCCTTGGAGTCAGGAAGAGGAAGGTGCTTCCCAGGATTTTGAGCCCTAGGAGCTTTTGGTGCGTACCAGAACCAGCAATCTCCTTGAGCATCTGAGATAGAGAGCTACCTGTGTGGGCAACTGGCATCACTGACCAAAGTGGTGAGATCCTGTCTGAGCTGGGACACACAGCTGGCAAAGAAGGATGGTTCTTGTCCTTCACTCCCTGGAGTCTGGTTATAGATTAGATTCAGCCAGGATCTCCAAAATGCTCAGGGAAAAGTCAGAAAGCAACAGATGAGATTTGCAGCAAGGGAGATGCTAGCTGGATCTAAGGGGGAAAAAATCCACTTGGTGAGTGGTGCAGCCCTGAGAGAGGGAAAACTTAATCCCTGGAGATGCATTCTTTGGAGAAGCCCAAGACATAGCTGGGCATGGCCTTGAGCAACCCTGAATCCCTTTTGGAGTTAGCCCTGAACTGAACAAAGCTTGACTTGGGGGCCATCAGCAGTCACTTCCAGCCTCAGCTATTCCATGGGAAAGCGACTTTCATGTAAGACACCCAGGTAGGGTAGATGTGCAAAGACTGAGAAAAACATTTTCACACTCTTCAGAGAGATAAGATGAAAGTTGAGAAATGGCTTCAATAGCAAGGTTTAGAATGGAAATCTTGTTCAGATACTCCAATTACAAAAAATAGTCTGTAAAATTCTCTCAAGGATGCACTTTTTACAACATACAATGAGAAATCAGTTGTCTTCTGAAAGGATTTAGTTCAAATCCTTAAATCAGCAGCAAGCTGACAATAGTTAGTACTGAGCAGCTGAAAACTGTTGGATATTCTGGAAGGTAATCCTTTTCCAGTTCATTATGATACTGTGGGTTTCATTTTTATTTAAGAGAAAGTTTTTGTTAGAAAACATTTACTGTGTCTGTAACAATGATACTATAATAAGTTTAAATGAGTGCAATTTTTAAAAATCCTCAAAAATGTACTGCCTTTTTTTCTCTGAAAAATTTTCCAAAAGTAGCTTTGTCTTTACTTCTAGTTTGCATATTGTCTCACAGAGAAAAAAAAAAAGTCATTGTAGTGAAATAGGAAGACATAAATCTATTTTTAAATCCAGTGATGAACAATTTAAGGCTGAAAATATTTTAAAAAGACAGGCAATCCTCTCCCAAATGATAGTATAAACAAAGCTGCCACAGTCTTCAAATCTAACATAAGGCTAGACTTTACAAACATCAGTGGAGGCTTTCTAGTCCTCTACTAGATATGGAAATATAAATTATCAGTTTTCTGAATTTAAAGTCCCACTTAGGAAGGAAGACTATGCTTGGTAAAACTATGACTTAAATGCAAATTAAGAACTTGACTCTATGAAAGAGTCCATGAGTAATGATTTTTTATACTGCTTAGATTTAAAATTCCTCAGAAACAGTGGTCAAAATGTTTTAAGTGCTAAATTACTAGTTAGCTTTCCAAACTAAATCAACTGGAGGTGCAGGAGACTGCAAATCAGAGTTTGCATCTTCTCCTTGAGACACTGGTCCAAAGCCTGTTGAAGTTAACTGGAATCTTTGGGCCTTGGAAGATAAACATTATGTAAACACTTCTGCCTTTATAATCACCTTCTACTCCCATGCAGGATATGCAAACAAAGGGGAAACTAAGAATTGGATAAAAGCTTCTGAGTGTTGTGTCTGAGAGGCAGTAGTGACATGTGCTAGGTATTCCATTTCAGGGCTCTGACAAACAAAAGTTCACAAAATCTGCAGACAAGCATGGACAGCCACCTCTGCTGCTGTATGCATGGTTTACGCTTTTAGGCTGTAGATCTTACAGGGGCATTGGGTCATCCTTTGCAAGGGTAAAGTCCTTCCTTGGGTCTGCCCCAAGCCTCCTGCAGTGCCCCCACTCCCACAATTAACATATCTGTAGGACATAACTGTGATGTGCCCTGGGTTAACTTTCTCTTACTGGTACCTCTCGGTATCTGTGTGCTGAGTTACACCTTTTTGCTTGTCATATTTACACTGCTAATCCGGATCCCAGTATTTCCAAATCCTTAAAGTATAGTCCTACATCTTACTGTGGAGCATAGCATTCTTACCTCCATCTCGTTCAGCCACCTGTAATGTGCTTTGAAGCCAAAAGGCTACCTGAAATTAAGGTATTTTTGGTGCTCACCTGTCTTGTAGGTACTGGTATATAACAATCAGTCAGATTTCCAATTCTTTTCTTTTTGCATCAAAACAGATCAATTTTCCACAGACAAAATCCCAAAGCACAAAGGGAAGCAGGACAGAAGCTCTGGAGAAGGCAGATGCTGCTGCTGGGGGCAGGGAAGACAGGCAGGAGTGGGGTTTATTGCTTTTAGGAAATGTCCTCCCCATCCACAACCCAGGCACTGCAACCCTCACCTCTTGATCAGCACTTTGTATTTACATAGCATTTTACATCGGTGTGGAGCAGGGTTGAGTGTGCTTTGGGTGGCAGGGTCAGAACTTGGTGAAGAATTTGCATCAACTCCAAACTTCTGCATTTGCTAATCACTACAACCTCACAGTGTTGAAAAGTGCATTAAATTGTTAAATATTTTTGCAGGACTGGAGGCTACCAGACCCCCTGCTGGGTGTCTGAATCCTTTATTAATGGCAAAATTGCAAGTTTAAGACTGCTCCTGTCTGCTCCTGTAACAATGAGATGGTTTCCCAATAGATTTCTGGAGATTTAGATCAAATTCAGTGGCATTCTTGGTAACAGATGCTCTAATGTAGTTCAAAAATATTTGAAAACCTCTGCTGTGAAATGACTAGCTAAGGCACTGGAACACACTCCTGATCCTGCTTCTTTCATAAGGAACACTCGTGCAGCAAAGCCTGAGCCCTCCCTGCCACTTGCTGCTGAGCTAGCTGCTATTTGGGCCCTGTGAAAAACTTCTCCCCTCTTTATTAGCACAAAATTGCTGCCCACTTTGTTCTGAAGTTTAAACCAAGCATTGGGGTGCAATGTTACAAGGGTCCCTCAGAGCAAAATTTTGGTATAGTACCATTTGATTATTATACATGATATCTAAGTATTAAATACAATTCTTAGCTCAAGCTAAGTTTTAATGTTTTGTTATCATAGTTAACATTTTACTGTAGGAAAACTGAGCTTGGTACCTCAGCTGCAATGAAAGGATATTTATAGTAAACTTCCCTTCCCCAGTTCCTAATTTACCCAATCTTAAAAAGCCCAGACCTTTACAGGCTAATGTTTTTGTCCAGACCTGGACAAAAACTGTCAGTGTAAAGCAACCTATACGATGAAAAATATGTGATTTACAGCCTGAAATTTATTTGCTTAAATTTGCTAATTTGCTTAAAACAACTATTTAATAGCTGAGCTGTTGGAGAGCCAAGGTGCTAAACTATCTACAGCCCAGTTTTGCCTAATGCAAGATGTTAAGGCATGAGACAGACACAAGATTCACGTGGAAAAGGGGCTGGAGCTAGAAAGCTGGCTGTAGTCAATATGCCAATACTTCTGATGAGTTTCCTGTTCTTGGATTAAACACCAAATCTAGATTAAAAGCTCCTCCTTGCTTCAGGAACACAGGCAGAGAGATTAGGCTAGGTGTCAGGACCTACTCCCAGCTGATCATGTTGCTTGAGGGAGCCACATGGCAAATGCTCTTCTGCTGCGGGGCAAGATCCAGACCTCTCTGAGTAGAGATTCGTCCTTGGCAGTGAGTCCTGGCTTAAATATTAGCTTAAATATTAGCTACCTGCCAGTCATGCTCTTTGGAGCTGGCTTTTCAGGAAGATAAAAGCACCCAAAGCACCAAAGAAAAATCTACACTCACTGACACTGGGCACATGGTCAGAGGAATGCTGTCTGGGCAAAATACAAAAGGCAGCAATAAAACGCCCTGCTGCTGTAAAGCTTTCCCATCCAGCCTCATGGAAACCAGCCTAAAGCCAGAGAACCCTGTCTGTGAAGGAGATGGGAAAATTTCACAAAGTGAGAAAAGCTTGAACCTTTGTGAAGGATCCAGGCTCACCCTCCCGGGTGATAGGGATGCAATAGGTGCTAGCCCTGCACATGTCATGGGGCCTTGTCTCGCCCCACTGGTGTGGACCATGGGGTGTCCTGCAGCATCTTCTCACCCCACTTCCCCAGGCAAGCCTAAGGAAAGGAAAATCCCTTTGAGAAACTTTTCCCTTTTGCATGCAGGTGTGTCTGACCATGAGTTGCAAAGAAACAATTGCACATCCACTGGCAATCTAACGCACTGTAGTTTTAGAGGCTTTAACCCTATTATATTTGGGAGCATTTTTCTTGACATTTGGATGTTTGGGGCTGGTGCAACAGCCTCAGTGGATGATATTTGGCGCTTCCTGGATTTTCCACACAAGGTAAGCCAACAAGCCTGAAGCAGCTGGGGCCAGCCAAGTCCTCTTCCCTGTCGTGCAGACTCATGATGTGCCAAGGAAGCTCCGCAAGTGGAGGCTCAAAGGTGAGAAGGCAGTGGGGGGAGATGAAACTTTGGCTGCCCATTTGACACCTCTTCAAATGGCTTTTAACATCCAAGAGGAGAAAATACAGTGAAAATCTCTCCCTGCGTGTGCAGGACAGTAAACACGAGACCTTTCTACTAAAGGTAGACCTTTCTCCAACATGTGGTGGTCCTTAATTTGGATGCAACTTTGTTTCCACCCCTCACTGCTGGTGATGAATACCCCCCAGTTTGTCCCAGAAACACTGTACCTGGCCCTGTGGAAAAGGACAAGCGTCTGCTGCGGAAAGAGCAGCAGATTGGGTTGTGGTTACTGACCCTGTCTGCGGCTGAGGGCTCGCTGATGGGGGAGCCTACATCCAGCCTTTAAAGATGCTCCTGCCTTCCAGAGGTGGTTGGCAGAAGTTGCTGATGTCTTTGGCTGCCCTGAGTGTCCCTCATTCAAGGTCCTGCATGGAATTCCTTCCTCTGCCAAGTGGTTTAAAAAAAAAAAAAAGGGAAAAAAGAAGAAAAAAAATAATTAGACTTACACTTAAAAAAAAAACCGGTTTGGAAAATATGTTGCTTAAAATCAACCCCCATTTAAAAAAATTAGTTCAAGATGTTGTCACTTCCCGAGCCAGGAGACATTGGGAGCACAATGCAGGAAGCCTGTCCAGCCCCTGCACTGCCGTCGGACAGGGACAAGTCATTATAGTGTGGGTGAGATTAAAAAGGGTTCTGAGCACCCAGACAAAATTTTCCTTTGTCTCTGTGCAGTGTGCGTGTAACCCAGTCTGTGACCTGCACTGACCAAGGGATGGAAAAGAGGTTCAAGAGTTTTACCTCTATGAAGTCATTTGTTTCAGACAAACTGCAAACAGCAACACAGATCCATCTGTGGTAAAGACTATTCCTGCCATGTTGTCAGTGGGATGTTGCTAAACAGGGCTGCCACAGACTCTCTGCACCCTGCAGGCCACCCTAAGGATATCAAACTGTCAGGGAGAGATGCAGTAGGATGCTGATGCCAAGCAATCACAGAATCATAGAATGGTTTTAGGTTGGAGGGGACATTAAAAATCATCTCATTCCAAGCCCCCTGCCTTAGGCAGGGACACCTTCCATTAGACCAGGTTGCTCAAATTCCCATCCAACCTGGCTTTGAACAATTCCAGTAATGGGGTGTCCAGAGGTTCTCTGGCAACAGGTTCCAGTATCCCACCACTCTCACAGTAAAGAATTTTTTCCCAATATCTGATCTAAATCTACCCTTACCCTAATGCAGGAGGATCATGAGTCAGCTATGAGAGACATAGGAAAAATTAAATCACTTAAGTGAGCAAGAACTGAGCTCTGTGTGTCTGTGTTTGTGTTTGTTAGGGTATGATACACACACCAAAAGCACTGAGGCATAAAGATGCCTGTTATTTGTTATTCTGTTACCACAATATCTGTGTTCCAGCATGACCATGCAATCACATTCACAATTTATTTTAGAACTGGGAAAGGAGAGCAGGAATAGCTTTTTTCTCTTTAGCACTTCAAGAGCAGAACCAAATCTCTTTAAAATCAATGGGCACCTTTCCAATGCTTTCATTAGGTTTCAGCACATAGCCTAGCTGCAGTAGAACAAATGGGGGATCATTATTTAGGCAGATAAACCTTCCATCACCTTTAACTAGCAGTAGGTTTCAGCAGAGACAGATTCGGAACTCATTTGGGAGTCAATACATTGCTTGCTAACTCTCTAACAACACTGGGAGATAAGTTTTTTTTAGAATTGAACATTTCAAGGAAATATAAACTGGAATCTGAAACACATAGGCTGTTGCTTCCAGGAGCCCCTGTGTTTTCTTATCTTTCTTTTTTTGTTCTTCATTTTCTTAGCTTCAGCTTCCCCTTTCTTTGCTTTATCCTACAGTCTTCAGTGAGGCAATATGCAGTGTACAGAACATGAACTCCATGTTGAGTTTGTTTGTTTTAAGGCAACTCTAACTTGACCTTTCTCCATTTTTGTAGCTTTTCAGCTCCTTTCAGCATCTTGTAAATTAAAATATATGGTATTGTAGTGTGAAATAAAGGTTTGTAAGCCACAAGAAAAAAATTCAAAATTTCATTTTCAGCATATATTATAGTAGACAGAACAACTGACAGTGGTATGCTACCAGCTGGGCACAATAATCTGAAAGGTTTTTTCCAGGCTAAACAATTTTCTGGGTCTATGAGTGACTTTAGTAAGTGTATCAGTTAATATGATTTTGTAATTGTTTATATCTGCAACGAGAACGTACAGACTTCTTTCTCAGTATTATCTATATATTTCTGAAGAAATATAATAAATGATATAAATAAATAAATAATAAGAATGAATTTTAAAGGGTCTAAAACATACTCTAAAGTAACTTTCACATATAGAATATTATAGCATTGAATCTGGATCTCTCCAGATTGTCTGTAGAAAGCACTTTCTTTCCTTTGATTATGTTATTAAAGTCTTGACTCTAATTTTTGAAAGTGAATGTCTGAAGTTATGTTTCAAGAGAATTTACTGGCAATTGAAATATTAATTTTGGGGTTTTTTTTCAGGGGTTGAACATTTAATAAACCAGTCTTTGATGATAACTTTAAAGTGCTTAAATGTGAATTTAAGAAACTGAATTGTGAAAGATGAGCTGGTTTCATTTAACAGTTTTTTAAAAAGATTGTTTCCTGTAAATTAAAATCCATACCTGTACACTGACAAGGTTTAATTTCATAAAGTGGTTTGAACAAACAGAAGTATTTTTCCCTTCTCACTTAAAGGCAATACACTGCAGAGATTAGCAAATACATGTTACTTGCTTCCTCAGATTTTGGTAGAAGAGAAAACATTCGTTTTCTCATCACACTTTTAGAAGTCCCATTTTATCATCAGCTGTAGGAGTATTCGATCCATATATAAGTAAATGAAAAGGATAGCTACAGATTAACAGGTTTGAATTTCAGATCAGTTGATAGCAATAATAATACCCCAAGAAATCAGTTATGTGATAAAGGAGGATAAAAAAAAATCTAGGAAATGAATCACTTTATGATATTTCTATCTAAAAGAAAATTCATAGCAACTTTTGTTAAAATTTGCAATACAAGGCAATAATACTTGCAACAACAACCAAAATTTAGAAATCTGAATCCTTGACTTGGGAGAGTTTTTTTATTTTACAGATACTGAGTTTAAAAGTTCCTGATAGACTGAAATATTTTGTTTATTTTCATTAGAGAGATATGAAATGAGTCACTGAGTCTTTGACCTAAATGCCTGTTTGCTTGGGTATGTTATCTCCAAAAGACAGACCAAAGTGTTATTGGGCTACAGGTTATTTTTCAACATGTGGTTACTTTCAAAATTACATAAAAAACCATTTCTACTTGGTTACATATGTTCGTTACCTAGTGCCACTTTGCTCTCTTTCATACGTCCATTTCTCACATCAAAATAGGATTCACTCCTGTCCAAAGTTTCTTCCTAAATTCAAAATACACAAAAGAAGATCAGAAAAAAAGAGGTTAACTATAAAGTCTAACAATATAAATCGATTCAAGCCATAAATAGCAAGATGATTTGGTTTCTTAGTGTTTACTGTGACTTTAAAATGAGTAGAAAGGAATCTCCAGTGCTGGAAAATTTAAGTTTATTAAGGATAATGAATATCAACCAGAACTTAAATGTTAGAAATTGGGGCATAGAGCAGGCCAAAGCTGTGCTGGCTCTAAAGAAGTCAGGGTTAGGAGCAAGACTCGCTGAGTATATGCCAGAGAAATTCTCATTTGAACAAAACATTCCATGAAATCCACTGTACCTTGTCTGTGTTCCAGCAGCTTTCACAAAGGCGAGGCATCACAGTGGGACATTTTCCTGCTCACCCCATGCAGCTTGGTGCTCAGCATTTCAGACCTCCAGTGCAGACTGAGATGTTGCATGTTGGGTGCCACAGTGGCAAAAAAAATGGACAGTTTTTGCCTGTGAAGGTAAAGCTAAGGAGTTAGCTAAGATAAGGAGTTATCTTGATGGCCTTCTGTTAACCTTTGGGCTTGACTTTGAAAATGACCATTTGCAGTCCTTCACTGAGGGTCTGGATCTTGTTTTGAGTTAATTTACCTTGAATAGATGAGGAACTTGGAGTCATAACATCCTGGAGTTACAATATTACACATATTTTCGAATAGATTATCTCAGTTTTGCCCAGTTGTGTTCACATCTCCTCTTGGAATCCTTGTAAAACTCCTTGTGGCCTAAATGTGAATCCTCTCAAGGAATTTCATCCCAGTGGAACTGGATATCCAAAGCATTAGCAGAGGATGCCACAATCTACACTGTATGGAAACCTCAAGCAACAGGACCTCTCGGAGTTGCACACATGGCTGTACGTGCATTACAGCTTGGCAGGCCCAACCTTTCCTGTTCATCATGTCAGGATGACCTTTTGTGGTGCTCCAGGTGCACTGAGATTTGACCCACAGGCTCTGTGCACCAAACAGGACACCCAGGCAACATCACAGAGCCCATGAACAATGCTGACAAGCCCTGAGCTGAGTAAAGAAAATCCAATTTGTTCTGAGCACCAACACCGAGCCTTGGCCTTATGAAATGCACTTACTGGCAGAAGGCTGCTTCCACTTTCTTTTTCGCTGGAGCCAAGTCTTTAATCTCAGCAAGTGCCACCCCTGAGCAGTCTGGCATGTGCTCCTCGGGGGCTGCTGAGATCCCAGCAGCCTCCTGCCAGGAGTTCATTAATTACAAGAACAGGAGCGCTGCCTGTGTGCTGTGCCAGCGTGTGGCTTCCAGGTCTGTGACGGTGCGTGTTTATGCAACAACAGACAGTGCTGGCGTCTGCTGCGCCTTGCAGGGTGACAAGGAAATGACAGCACATTCAAGAGCGTGCTGCTTTGTCGCTTACGTGAAAATATCCTGCCTTCATCATGCCAGAGAGGAGCCAATGTCAGTGCTCAGAACTGTGAGGTCACTTCCCCCCTATCATGTCACATTGTCTCCTGGGGTACTTGCATGGACAGACCAGCAAAGCTGATGGGATTCACATTTTGTTTCAGAGGCTGTTGACCATCACTCCACTGATGGGGTCAGTGCAAATGGAGACAAGACTGAGCCAGGCTGAGCCATGGACCTCTCTGATACAGCCCTTGGAGCTGCCCAGCTCCAGAAGGGTTGCTTTCCTGGATTTCACAGACACAAAGTAGTACACAAGAGTCAGTGACTTGCTCAGTGCCAGCCAGAGTAGCTCCACTGGATGCTGTGGACTGACACTGTTCTGCACCACACAAATACATGGTGCAAGGTCTTTTGCGCCTCCTGATTGCTATGAGTCATCCAGATTCCAATTGAAATGTAAACTCATTAAGACAGTTTAAAAATGTAACATTAGCGCTTAGTTTCTCAACTGCTAGCATAAAACCTGGCCAAGGCAGCTATATGTAATTTTACAATACATCAAGGAGATTTATAGACCTCATGAAAAACTCTTTTCCATCTTCCTGAGGATTTAGCCTTCCACTTGCTTTATAACTTCAGTCCATCTTTCGATCCTGTGGAAACAACACTAAAGCTAAACACAGAATAAAAATGAGCTCACACCATCTGGAAAAATGTCTTTCTTGGAAAGGCCATGTTTAACTTACGAAGACCCCTACCAGGGTAGCAGGAATTCAAAGTAAGAGCTTCTTGAAATAAATTTATTTTAAAGGTTTGTAGAGTGGTACAGAGCATTTCATTATCTGATAACCTTGTCAGGATTTGCCACAAAAAGAACATCAAAATAGAAATGAGTTTCATGAGCAGACCCTTTTTAATGTTAGACTGAAACAAAGGGTTTGAGGTATAGGAACAGGAGAAGATGGGTAAGACTGAAAAAGTTTAATATAATGATTATAGAAGTGATGGAAACTTCCAAACATTGCTATAACCATTGCATGTAAAATGAAGAGTAAATAACCATAGCAATAATAACCAGTGTGTTTATGATGTGGAAATCATATATGTTATCCTTCTGTTGTGCATACATGCATGACATTCAACTGAATGTAATATGCCATTAAGACTGAGGGGTGATGGGTTCTCAAATGCAATCTGAAAAGGGATGAAGCATTTTAGTACCAAAGAGGAAATATTTATAATTGCATGTGAGTTCAAAAATTGGAAGCAGCAGGATGGAGTACCTGGAAAAACAAAGCAGTATGAGAGAGCTTGGAGCAGAGGTCAGCCATAGGGCAGATAGAGGAGGAAAGACTTCTGACAGAAAAGTATAAGCCTAAACTTCAATGAGTGGCAGCTGAGCCCTGCAGCTACTGCAGATAACTTGAAATAAAATACTAGGAGCTATAGAGTGAACTGACCTGTGCTCTTCCGAGAACTGCATAAATTACAGACACTAACTTTCTTTCTTAGAGTTTTCTAGTCCTTCATTAAGAAATTTCACAAGAGGTATTAAAAAAATGCAGTGACCAATGAACAAATAAGGAGCCCAGATCATTATTATACTGGACCTGGAACCAAAGATATTTGATAGACTCTGTCATGATGCTCCTTCTTGTCTGGCTGCAGATTACAGAGACATTGATGCTCCTGATATTGAGCACTGCATATCAGTCTTGAATTGTTTACTGGGATATCTGCTTTCCTATCATACTTGCCAGAAAAGTCTGGCTGAAAATCTGATTTGAAGCAGAGTACTTTATTTCTGTTATCTGATACTGTGCAAAGGGTGAGACTAATTTTTCATTGTCTGTCAGCAAAATAAAAAAAAAAATGGACTCTCTGAGTATATCTCCCACTGTCCTTGACTCCATACTTGCATAAACTCACAAAAAGTTTAGGCTTTCAGCTTTCTAAAAGACGAGATGATGCAACAGTCCAGATGTTCTTCACAGAAGGCTGTATTACAGGGATATTGCCATTACAACCAATGAACAAGAACTTGTAAGCATTCTCTTGCACCGTTTTTTGCAGTGCAGTTGGCCAGTTATGCTACTTCAGCAAGTATGGTGATGGAACCAGGTGGTTTTATGCAGTAGAGGTTCCTGCTGACTGGAAGGAAGACAGCGTTGTTCCAGTTTACAAGGGCATGTGGTAGACCTCAGGAAACTACAGACCTGTTAGCCTAGTCTCAGTGCCTGGGAAAATTACAGAGAACATCATACTGGGTGCTACTGATAGGCCTTTAGAGCACAAGGCAATCATCAGGCACAGGTAACATGGGTTCACAAAGCTAAGTCCTGTATAATTTATTTAATATTCTTCTAACATAAAGTCACCCACTTTTTGGATGAGGGGAAGGCAGCGGACTTTTTTCTGGATTCCAGTTTATGGATTTTGATTCTGTCCCTCACATTCTTCTAGACAAGCTGTCTGACTGTGAAGTGAGCAAATGCATGGTTCAGTGGGCAAAGAACTGAGTGAAGAGCTGGGCTCAAAAGGTTGTAGGGAATCTGGCTGGAGGCCAGTCACCAGCACTGTTCCCCAGGGTTCATCTCCAGGGACAGTTCTGTTCAATACATTTATCAATGATCTGGAGAAAGGAGTTGGAAGTTTGCTGATGATGCTAAACTGGAACGCTGCTGGCTCTCTTAAGGGACAAGAGGCCTTGCAGAGGGATCTGGATAGGTTGGAGCACTGAGCAGTGACCAATGGCATGAAACTGAACAAGAGCAAATGCTGGGAAGGAGAAATACTTTCCACATGTATGAATTGGGAGCAGCATGGCTGGAGAGCAGCCCCACAGGAAGGGGTCTGGGGCTGCAGGCTGACAGCAGGCTCAATACAAGTGGGCAATAGCAAACCCATCTCGGGATGCATCAAACACACCACAAGCAACTGGTCAAAAGGGGTGGTTGTCCTGCTGTATTTAGCACTGGTGCAAGGTCATCTTGAGTATTGAATGTCCCAAAATTTAACAAGGATGTGAAGGCCCTTGAATGTGTCCAGAGGGACACAACAAAATGGTGAAAGAGCTGGAAGCCATGTCCTCTGAGGAGCAGATGAGGACAAGGGCTTAATCTAGTTTGGAGAGAAGGATGCTGAGGCAACCTCACTGCTCTCTGCAGCTTCTTGAGAAGGGGAAGTGCAGAGGGCATTCAGTGCCACAATCTGTGGGAATAGCTGCTTCCAACAGAAAGGATATAACTGGAAACAGAATTTTAATTTATGTTTCTCTCTTTCGGAGCAGATGTTCACAAGCATTATCACAATGTGCAGGTGTAGGCAGGAGCAGGTTAATGGAATCCTCAATTTAGCTTGAAAAACCATCACTTGAAGTCTGGCAAAGGAAAGTCAGAGATCTACAGAACATTGCAAATCCCCTACATCTTGTGGAGAGCCATTTGCTGGTGGAGGAAAACAGATTTGTCTTAATCACGTGTCTCTTGTGGCAAGGAGTTAATGGCACAGTTTGTATCCATCACAGTTGCTACGAACTCCACCTCTCCCAGCAAGTTTGCCCAGAGAGCTTCTTGGAATATTCTGAATTATGGGCTGTTTATCTTCCTGGTGAGTGTCCTTCACCCAGGCTCTCACTCTGGAGAGAGTGAACATGATGGTCTGTAAACACCATTCCGTCATAGGACGTATTTCTTTTGACCACACATCCTTCCTGGAGCCTGCCATATAGAATAACCCAAACAATGGGACTGCCCGGAGCCAAAAGAAGTGGTGCCAGGTGAACCCAGTCTCCTTCAAGTCAGAGGAAGACACTGGGTCAACCCACAGATAGTGCAAGAGTCTTGAAAATACGTAATTGATATTGAAAAAAACCTCTGAAAATTATCTAAAAAGTACTAACCTTTACCAGAAACAGGAAAGTTGATAACTGACTAATGCACAAAAGGCTCTTTCTTGGAAAAAAACCTCAAAAGTTTTAAGAATGTGATTTTCTCTGTTTGGTAATGTATTTTTTAATGTATGAATTTGTATTTTGGAATTCAAAAAATCCAACCCCCAAACATTCCTATGTTATTTTATTTTTTATTTTTTTCCTCTGTTTTTAAATTATTTTCATTTTTAGCCTTTGAGGAGGAAGAACAATAACCAAAATCATATATTACTTTGGATGTGAAAGTTGAAATAATTTGGGTTTATGAACAGAGGTCCAGCAGTCCCTGTTTCCTGAAAAGTGAGAATAAGGATTGGTTATACTCACAAAGAAAAGGAGTAGTGCTTGGTATTTTCCAAATTATGGCACACCTTGATAACAAACTTATGAACCACACTTTTTGCCTTCCAAAACTTTCTCTGCTGTGGTTCTTGAGTAGTGACGCATGAAAAGCACTCTTGTGCCTGCCTGGTGCTTGCAGTGCCCACATAGAGTGCTGAAAAGTGGGAGCTCCTCACGGGGCTGCAAGCCTGGAGCCCTTCCAAGCAGAGGCTGTTTTGCACAAGCAAGAACCCCTGGAGAAATGGAGCCAAAGGGAGAGCAGAGCTCACTCCTGCTCTAGGTTTGCAATGGGCCAGAGAGAGCCAGGGCATGTGTGGTGCCTTGGAAGCACAAGTGCAGCAGGCAGGAACAGAGTTGGAAAGGCCCCGAGAAGCCCTGGGAAGGGGCTTTATTCAGCGACACACAGGACAAGAACCCCTGGGGGGGGCTACCCTCGGAGCCTAGACAGTTGCCTTTCCCCAGATGTGGGGCATGAGGGTCACCTTCGTGAGAGCAGCAGGCAGCAACCTGGCCAAAAGCGACCCTAGAAGCCCTAACCAGTGGTCATGCTTGATGCTGCAGAGGAAGGCCAAAAAGCCATGGAAAACTGTGCCAATCTGTCCCACAGAAAAAATCCTCCCTGATCTCAGCACCAGTACAGGCTATTCTCTAGGCATGTGCCTAAGATGGGTTTTCTTGTCTCACAGGTTGGTCAATACTTCCCAGAAGATGTCTAAAATCTATTATCTCTCAGCCTGGAGCTGTCTCAGGGCCTTGTGAAAGTGGCCACACTCAAATGGATGCTGAACTAGCACATCCTGAAACAATTAGCTCTGGCTGTACTATTTGCATTCCCATACTGTGCTGTATCTAGCAATAATCCAGACTGGAAGTAACAACTTCTATATAATTGGCACTGAGTGACACATCAAAATAAAAAAAATAGTCACATCTTTTGGCTGCAGTAGGTGGAATTTTTTTCGGAAGTGCAAGTGAGACTTCACTTTTTTCTTTTACTTTAGTTTTTAACTGTGACCATTGATGGCATGATCTGAGGTTTATGTCTGATCCCAAACCTAGTTTTCCTATGGGCTGCTGTTACATAGCAGGGCACTTTAGTGTGAGGGTTTTTAGTACAAAGCAAGTGCTGTTTACAGCACTGGAGTGCAGCAATTCTGCTCACGCCCTCGGGTTCAGGTGGCCCAAAGTTCACTGTACTGCTCAAGACACCTGACCAAACACACACCACCTATGTCTGCCTCTTCTACAGCCCTTTGCCAGCCATGCTTCAGGCAGCTGCTGTGGAAATAAAGGAGGAAGTTTTAGTGATGTATTGTGCTTGGCTGCCCTTGCCTGGTGCTTCTGGCTGTCAGGGACATGTTTCACTGTCAAGGCAATAACCAACATTTCCTTCTGTTGTTTAAAAAGATCCTCTGGAGGAGAGATTTTTTTTGTGAGCAACCCATCTGACATCATGCTACAGCTGCTCTAATATAGGCAGCTCTAATTGAGGCCCAGTCTCTGAAGCACAATGATGCTTTGCTTCCTGTGGCTTAGCTTTTGTGACTGCCCATTTCACGAGTCCAGCTTGGGTGGCTCAGTGATGGGAGAGGCAGCAGGTGTATGGGAACTTGTCCTACCTTGCTTCATTCTGGATTTTACCCTCTGATTATTACTCCTAATGTTTCCCATGGGGATCATCAGTCCTTCTCATCCACATCTGTAAGAGTGAGACTATTGGAACAAATAATCCTAAGGGCAATATCACTTTGGCAGTGTGAGCTAGCACAAGGTGGAAATTAAATGGAACGGAGTTGGGCGCTTTCAAAGTCCAAATTCTGCAGCTCTGTTAAGAAAACTTTTCTTGGAATTGAAAGAACAGAGTCATAAGTGCTGACTGTTTATTTCCACTGGCTAGAGATTATTTCACTCTTAATCAATTCACTTCAGTGGGAGGTGCAAATGTTTGGTACTTCCCTGAAGCAAGCGTGAAAGGTCAAATCCATCCAAGGCCTTCTTCCTTCTGCAGGGCACCCAAAAGCCAAGCACTGGTCTCTGCAGGGCCATCAGGCATTGAGTGAACAGCATCTGTCTGAGCAAACCCTATGAGTGCTCTGTCAGACTGGTCAAGTGTTTCAGCGATTTGTACTGCCCAAAGAGAAATGCCTGGAAAGAAAAGATGTTTAGGAACCTTTGAATTTGAATTTGAGTGCCCGTAATTAATGTCCTTTCTATAAATTTGTAAAACAGCCTGAGAAGGGGAAGGCAAACATGGTTCTCCATCTTCCTTTCTTCCCCCTCCTGCCCCACCTTTTCTTTGGGGTGTGGTTGACTGATTTTTTTGAGCTACCACTTTGTTGGCATATTTTTATTTTGCATTATCTCATTTCTTTCTTCATCTTGCTCTATTATTGTCGTTTTTCTCCCCTTCTCACCTACATAAACATGAACTTTACGGATATCTGAATGAGATTTCCAATCTAGGATGCACCAGCAGGCTGGAAACAGAGAAAAATTTAAGCTTTCTTCCATGGTAAGGGACACTTGCTGTTGCTCATAGCCTCCTCTGTGTTCAAGCAAGCACATTTGACAAAACAAAAGATTCAGAACACATCCTGTGGTGGCATAAAACATCTTATTTCTTTGGAAATCTGAAGAGTACCGAGCCAACACACAAGTAAAGAAATCCAATCCCTTTGACAGGACAGGGTCTGCAGGAAGAAGCAATGTCTTTAATTAACTGAATTGGTATCATTGCAAAAGTAGCCAGCTTTAGGCAAGAGCTCCTCTTCAAGCTTACAACAGAAGCAGTTGCTTTCAAAGCTGAATGACAGTTGAAAGAGATTATTTAGAGTTTAGTTCTTCTGACAAGCTGAGTTATTTATTTACTTTAAAGTAGAAGTTGTAAGGCTGAAAAACTTCGTATTAAAGCTATGCATTGCTGTATAGATACAGCCTTTGTTCCACGACGAATCTTTGGAGCTTTCTACATACTATTTCTTTAATTCAAAAGTCAACGTTTTATGAAAATAACTTTTGTAGCATTTCCGTCAAAGAATGCTGGGAGAAAACATTTTGTTTTCTTTCTCTCTATGAAGCAACTGCTCAAGAACGAACTATGGTCCTGCATACAGGATTTCGTACAAGATCTTACTCTAATAAAGTAACAGCAATGTGGGCTGCCCAGCACAGTTCCCCATATCCTTTGGAGAGATGTGGTGTATTTCCTGGGGCTAAGTGTCTACAGGCTCTGCAGAGCCCAGAGTTTTAACACTGTCATCACTGTTGGTAGTCAATTGAGCCACCAGTAAGGGTACTTCCACTGTCACTCACCATTACTTTCAGCACTTCCACCTCCTGTGCTCTTGCCAGTGCAAACTGCTGCCAACATCAAGAATGCCCTTCTTTATACAAGTCACTGATTACGGGGTATTGCAGCAATCAACAAGGGTTGCTACATGGCACCAAGTCTGTGGTAAAAAAAACCCCAAACTCAACATCCTTATGAAAAAGTGCCCCATCAAATTAACAGAAGCAGCTCTCACACACAAAAAGGTGAAGAAAACACATGAAAAAAAAATTCAAAATGGCACGGCAACAGAGAGATAGGAGGAGCTTTTCCTACAACTTTAAAAGCCCTGTAGGAAAGCAGAGAAGACCTGCCTGCCCTGCGTGTGGGCACAGGGAGGTCCCTGACAGACCTGAAGAATGGAGATGGGGCAGTGGGGACAGGCAGAAGGGCACTGTCTGGCCACACAGGAGCTGTCACAGACTGTTGGGCTGGGGCAGGAGGCATGAGTACAAACCCCTGCCAGACAGGCTGGGACAGCAGTGGCAGAGGTGATGGGAGCAGGCATGCATTCTCCATGGAAAACAAACCTGAGTCACTGGCCTGGCCTGAAGGATAATTTTGGTGCAGAGGGTGAAACCCAGCCCTCTCCTTCAGTGTGACATGGGCTGTGGCGTAGAGCTGGCAACTCAGCTGCTGCTGTTTCAGGAACGTCAAAGCTGTTTATCAGCCCTGTGCAAGCGCGGGAAAAACTTTGGCAGGGAGCAGGGTGAGCCCAGCAGGTTTTCCTTTCATTTCCTCTCCTTCCCTTTTGCTCACGAGCCACTTTGCCTGGCGTCACAGAAGCCTGAGCTGAGCCCAATTAATGGTGACAGCGCGGTGCTGAGGGCATGAGCAGCACGCCCGTGCATGGAGCAAGCACACAGGGGCACACAGGGTAAGCCCAGATATCTAACAAACACACGTAAGTTTATTCCACGTTGTAAGGCGGGGCTGGGAACTCTCCATGACATTGGTGCTACCGTCCCAATGCCTCCAGGCCTTGGAGGGCCCCACTGGAGGAGGCAGTGATGTTGGCCCAGAGTTATCACTCAGGAAGGCAAGAGAGGTGGAAAGCAGAATTAATATTCTCACCTTGCAAGGTGGGAAAGAAAGGAGTCTGAAGGAGATTCCTACGGATGTGGTGGTGAGAAGATTATTTCTTCAGTCTTCAAAGGCAGCAGGCAGCACTCTTTTAAAGGCACACACATTCTTGTACATAAACACGCAGGTCATCAGTCACACACTCGCGTCTGCAAAATGCAATGCTGGGATATTTGTCTTTGTTTCAAGCAAAACAGCATACTGCAGCTATGTGCATCACTTCATTTAGGATGCAGTTTGGGCTCTGTGCTGAAATAACCATACCAAACCATATGGATCTTTACCCTGGAGTGTGTTGAATCAGTAGGCACTCAAAGTAGTGTCTGGAAATTCATACTAACATCTTCAAAGCAGCATCTTGTCCCACATTTCTGACAGTTTTCTGGGACTACTGGTTGGATCATAAATTTTCTTCCTCTCCCCTTACAAAGAAGTAAGTGCTCAGGATTGTTTAAAAAGTTTTCCAAGCTTGCTCCATTTGTTCCTATGCCTTAGTGAAGATGTAAAGATTAAATCTCTAAGTGTCTGAGTCCATGCCATACACACAGTCTCCTGGAAAGACCGTGACCTCCAGACGTGTCTATTTGCATGGGTGCACTTTTAAAACCTTTATTCCTTATAGTTATGGAGTAAGCTACTGATGGTCTCGTGATGTGCCTTTCAGTCTTGGGGGAACATCCTGCAGTTTGCCTCCAGCAACAGTTTGTGGCCAAGGATGCAGGAGATGCAGGATGTGATACAACAGACATGCCAAGACCTCTCATCAACTGGTATTTTGGGACTCAATTGCACATGAGCCAATTCTGGTCTCTCTGCTGGACATCCACATGTAGCTCAGTGTATGTTGCTCACATATGCCTGGCACTGCCTTTACCCTTGAGACAGAACTGCTGGAAAATAAAGATGTCAAGTCCAGCTCAGATCCATTAGATATTCAGATGCTCAGCTCCTACTGAAATAAATGCAAGTGAGGGTTGCAAATACAGTTTAGAAGTTGACCTCACTGACGTTAGGAAGTAAAGGGTGGTGGGAAAAGAGATGCAAGTTTACAAGGAGTAAGTGTAAGCACTAAAATGAACTTCGAGGTGAGAAATACACTGATTTTGTTAATGTCCCAAAAAGAATACAGGATTATAAGAATAATTATATATAAGAACATAAGAATTCTTATGTAAGAATATAAGAATTCTTATGTAAGAACATAAGAATACAATCTCTGTTTAGCAATTTCTTGACTAAAATTGACTTTGACAATGTGTTTCTTCCTATGTTCTTCATGAAAGCTGGCATTCCCTGGTAAATGGCAGCACTTCCATGGTGTGCAGCATGGCTTGAGGTAGCAAAATCTGTCTCTAATAATAGAGTTAAGTAAACTGTTAAAATAGGAACGGAACCAAATGCCCAGATCTCCTCCCCAAACTCAAATGAAACCTTTCTTTGAAGTTCAGGAATGTTTGGTTAACTTTAAATTAAACAATGTTGTGTTTCTGCACATCCTGCTTTCAGTGAAAACTCCAAGCAGAAACACAAAAATATGGCAGGCAGATCTATGTTTGCACCATTTCTGGCCCAGCTGAAACCAGGAAACACTGGAAATCTCACAAAATCAGCTTTGCCTCACAGACTATCCAGCTACCAGGTTCTGTTGCTGTAACCCCACAGAATACAATATAACTCATGTACATACCAATTTATTATTAATTTTTCACCAAATAACTGATAAACAAGTTTCCCAGGCTATCAGATATATGAACCCCTCATTTTTATTCAATTGTGGCAGCATACTATATAGCTAGTTTATATTCCTTTTATGCTCCTTCTCATTGAGTCACTGGCATAGTTGCCTAAGGACAAAATGTCTCTTGTGGTACCCGACAACAAACCAAAGCACATCCTAACAAAGATAACAAAGAAGGCATAGGCATGTTGTGCTTCATATTTGGTATCTGGCTAATTGAAAATACGTGATCCTGAATTTTGCTTCTTGACATCTCTTTGACAACTCTCTGCACTGGATTTGTAGAGCATAAATATGAAGACAACACTATTGTTTTAGAGGAACATATTTAGCCATATAAAATTGCCCTGAAAGTCAGGGCAAAATTTTTAAAGCACTTTTGCGTACCAGACTTCTGCGTACCAGACTTTTGCAAAATTGCAAATTCGTATTTAAAGAAACATTTAATGGTATTGCTAGAAACTATATCAGTCAGCAAAACATAATACAGACACCCTGATTACCCAGCTATCTGCTCAACCACAACAAAGCCATCCCAAACGATTCAGTACCACAGCTTCATGCTTGCTAGCCAGATTTATTATATTTTCCAGATTCTAACAAGATACATATTAAGAAATGCATGTTAATCATTGTCCTAATGAGAACAATATGCAGTTAGCATTTAGAGTGTCACACAAAAAATACAGAAGGCGAGTACAGAATAAATGCACTCTAAATTCAAGGAAACCCAATCCTTCCTTGTACTAGCATGTTTCAGTGAAACGGCCCTCTGCAAGAGAAATTTTTAATGAACTAGCTAAATTTTAACCAGTATGTATATGTGCTTTCATTAGGCATGGGGCAAAGTAAAATGCCATTCTGACCACAACTGTGAAAGAAAAACAACCACTGTCCCACTTGCTTACGTACAAAAAGCTATGAGTATATAAAGCACTAAGAGCCTGCCCAGCATCTCTCCTCTGGAAACACCAAACTTCCCAATGTTTACATCTGATTGCAGCCAGATGACTTCTGGAGCAAACAACTACCCAACATGTGTAAGAGGACAAGAATCTGTCTTTAAATTTATTTGCAAGTACTAAATAAAATGCATAACTTACAGAATAAACCAGTTATTTGGTGAAAGTGCAAAACCCATCACACTTCTGAGAGTCTCAAAGGTGCATGAAGGTTTGGTTTAAATTTTCTAACGCAAAATATGTGTACTCCCTGCACTTTTTTGGTTATGTGGAGATAATAAGATTTGAGGTGCTAATGAAACAGCAAATAAAACAGACATCAATGGAGTGGGTGAAAAAGAAAGCAAGATTGTCATGTCTGCTTAGGCTGTAGTGCCTCACCGCCACACTGCACAGAGGACATCTAAAACCTGTGCATTCTCCCTCCCACTTCTCCTCACAGGTAACAGGCTCTGTTTTTCTCTCCATCCCGACTACCAGGCACTGTGTGAATGCTGATTCAGCCTTTACTAACTATGCACCAAGGAGAACAGCTTTTCTTTTTTCAAACCTCCCTGGAATTATAAAGGTGTTTCCACACCCTGAGTAAAGACTGTTGAAAGTAGTTACAAAACATTAAAGCCATTTAGAGTGCAGTACCGTTTAATCCCTTCGCATAGGTAAACTAGTATTGCCTTGAAAAGTGAGTACTAAAGTAAAATGTGACTGAAAATTGTCTCATCACACCCCACTGGAAGCCCTCTCCAAAAGAGAGATGTGTAAAAACTTCAGCTTTCTTCTTTTTGAAGGTGTACCTCTCCCTCCTTCCTTTCCTTTCACACCAGTATCCCAAGAAATAGAAAAGTATTTTCTGCATGTCAGCGAGCATTACATGAATAAAGCTACACCAGTTTCTTCTCAGAAAGAACAAAACTTAGCTCAAAAATTGACTACCAGCTTCCTGAAGAGCAGCAAAAAACCCCAAAAAACCAACCCAACTGAAGCAGAACACAAAGCAAAGTAAGACCAAAATAACAAATTTACACAACTTTGATGCATATAGTTTAAAATTATATTTTTCACTTAGGGATGAGGTTTCACGCAGGTCATCCTTCCCTTCAAGTCTCCAGAAGTAACAACGACAACAAAATTTAGCTTTTTCTTCTAGACAGTACCATTGCTGCTGTCTGCTTATGCTTTGTCTTCTTGAAAAAAATAAATAATGAAATCTTTGCAAAAGGAAAATCAATCTTAAATAAATAGTATCTAGAAGTATTGTCTTAATGGTAACTATATATACACAAGTGCATCACTGAGCAGATTAATGTGATCGAAAAACTCCTTTTGTTTTATACATTTTACTCAGTTATATGCTTACGTTCTCTCTCAAGTGAAAACTTACAAATTCCAAAAAGAGCAACATTTAGCTTGAATAATCAGCTTAGATGTCAACAACTAATAACCATCCTCTCGGCTAATACGTGTTTTCCCAGGGCAGCCAGTGTCCCTCATCAGCATTCATCTTTCATCCTCGTCAGCTGGGCTGTCTGGCAGGTGCTGGGTGGGGTGAACACGGAGGGATCTGCGATGCCAGGCTGGATGTCAAAGAAGCGAGTGGAGGTGGTCACGCTGTAGTTCTTGGTGTAGGTTTCCTGTACTGGGTAACAGTCTTTGACCGTGTAAACGCCGACCCAGGATTCCACTGCAAACAACCACAAATGTGACTACTTTAGGTGACAAGACAAGATGAATGGGTCATGGTGATGTCAGTCTCTTCTAACTCATTGCTTCTGTTTAACACTGTCTATTCAGATTCTCATTATTATTTTTTTAAAATTCCTATTCTTTTCAAACACTTGTAGCAGTTCACAGTCTCAAGACTACACTCAATGTTGATGTCCTCCAGGTATGTGATGCAGTGAGTCTGTCCCTTTTTTAGCTTCAGTTTAATTCCCCACTGTGCTAACCTCAGAGGTGTTCCCTTGCTCTCTTTCCGCCTTGTTCTCTGTCATCACCTCTATCTTCTCCACTATGCTATTTAGGCAGTGGCAGCAACACCACTGAAGTTGTTTCCTTTGAATACCCTTTGCTTTTATCTCTCTTTTATTACCTCACAGACACCTTCTGTGGTCATTCTTTACCCCTTCAATCATACTCCATCCTGTTGTTTTATGCATTTCAGATCTCTTGATAGCAGAAACTCATGATTAAAATTACCTACTGTGATCATAAATCAGTTCCTCTGAGGAATGCCTGCAACAAATTTTTCTAGTCCCAAGGTGACTTATTTTCTCCCCCCTAGCAGCAATCACACACTTGTTTTCAGTACTTTCAGTTTTGTGTCACAAGCTGTATCACAACCACATTACCAGAAATAAATGGTGACATGGAACACATATATATTGTATCCAAAGAAATGTGGCAAGCTAAGCAATATTTGAATATACCTCTTGTGAGAATGCTAATATACCAAAAACATTCTGACCTCAATTAATATGGTTTTGAGTACACAGAAATGGAGGCAACCTTTTACTGAGCAAGTTCTCTCATAATTTAATTTAGAATAAAAAATCATGGTTAAATATGATGCTACCAAAGTAGCCTGTATCTCCTCTAAATCTTTTATCATTGTAAAAGAAATATAATTTTTACAATCCAAACCAGTACTAGCTGAAAGGTATATAGGTAGATAGGTAACCTTCAGACATTATGCTTATGAATGATCATACAGAAAAACACTGGAGATACAAAATAATACAAGATAAAAATCACACATCATTAACTGAATGTATCTGGATATAAAGTTCCACAAAAATTCCAAAAATATCAGATCTGGGAAAAAAAAATTGGAATGAGTGATAATTTGCCTCTTGCAGAATACCAGAGGATATATCAACCTAGTTACAGAGGTCTAATGATCTTATCCTTCATTCTCTACTTCATTTGTTCTACTTTTATTCAAGAAAGAAATATTTTCCTCTGGCTAAATGCTCAAGTTTGTAACCAGCCTATATATTAGATATATACTTATAGTTATGTTCATAACCATAAGTATTGCATTAGCTGAATAGTCCCATAAATTTCATGGAGGTTTTAAAATTACTTTTATATTTGTTTGGGTCATCAATAAACCATAGATGAAACTGAAATCAAAGTGCCAATAAATTTCTATGCATTCAAAATCTAACATACTATACCTTGGAAAATTCAGCCTCCTTTCTTTTACGATGCAAGTCTTCATCTGCCAAGTGCAGAACTATGCCTTGAGCGCAGGTACTTTTTACCAGTATATAGGACAACAAAATTTAGGCACATATTAAGGATTTCAGTGGCTGCAGAACCATGTGTAGACAAACACTGACACCTGCTTTGTTTCTGTTACACAGACTCTAGTTTGAGTGTGCCCCTAATTATAGTACCAATTCTTCACTAGATAAATTTTGGATACAGGCTGCCAGATTCAGACATGAAATGATGCTATTCCATGCCAAACGCTGTGTGATAGCAAATACAATACAATCAAGTCCTCTGAAGATACTTAATCCTGCTGAGATATGAGATTTTCCTAAAAAAATGCATTGTTATTAAAATTATATTCTGTGCACAGGGCATTTTCATTACTTCTTCCAGAGAACTTTATAGAAATATGGAAAGCTGGGGAGAAACACAAATAATTTTATTTTTCCCTGTGCAGCAGAGATATTGATTATTATTAAAATAAAACAAAAGTATGCACATACATTTCCTGGCCGGTTTTCTGTCAGACCATTCCTGTACCATAACTTCATCTCCAGGTCCCCCAATGAAGTACTGATCTTCGTAAGTTGAATTGGCAGGAATATCATATGGATCCCATGGCTCTGTCAGAGCAATCTTTGAGCAAAGCTTTGTAACTTGCTCAATCTGAAACATCACCGCATCTTTGTAGAGCAATATATATTCAAAGAACCTGAAACATTAAGAAAAAGCAATTAATGTATATATAGCCATTTTCTACCCTAAGCAAAGAACATTGCTGATACATAAACTTGCCTTTGACTTCTCAGTATAAGAATATTTCCACTTGCATTAAACTTTGCCAAACTTTGAGAAATGCTAACCAGTTGGGCTGAAATTTCCCATGATGAAAGTTTCTCTCAGCTGATTCTTTCCAAAATAAATAAATCAGACTGAGTTGGTTCAGCCATTTCTGAGAACAACAGAACAACTTTTCTGAGAACAACTGAGAGAAAAACATGTTATTATTTCTAGTTTTGTATTGTTTTGTGTTTTTTTAATAACTGTTTCATTAAAAAGCTCCAGTGGCTCCATGTTTTGGAGAAAGGATTTAAAATTTTGGCAGGGGAAAAGTTTTTATTAAAAGTTGACCAGATTTGGCTAAGTTGTAAGCCTTTGAAAAAAATCTGCTTGCATAGGCTGGATAGATTCACTTCTCCATGAATGTGGTAGAGTCTTCCTCTGTATTGGTTAGATGTGGTATCTGCCATCTTCACAGATGTTTCCCCATGTCAACACACACAGCTTAAGTGGGACATGGTGGTGAAGGTGGAAGTACATGGCTCCAAGTGCAGAACTGAGAGGGTGGCCCTCCATAAGGCACAGTTCCTCTCTGGAAGCCACCAGATGCAAGAAGTAGAGAAAAGAAAAAGCAGAGGAGCAAAATAGTAAGGCAGAGATAAGGAGAGGTGTGCAGCTCAATGAGCTTGAGAGGCTAGAAGGTGAAGTCAACAGCACTGATAGTGAATATGGATTTAAAACTAATCTTCTAATGAGTATGAAGTGACCAAGCCGTGCTCTGAGGAGAGATGATACACATTTATAGGGACACTTTAATCTAGTTTCTTTTTACAGCGGTCTGGTCTACCACCAGCACTGTGACATTGCTTCTATACCTTCAAAAAGGATGTGGTATGGTTCTTACCTTTTAACTGGGCACAAAACCAGAGAGAAACAGAAAATCAAAATTATCAGAAGTATCAGCTGATCTTGAATACCCAGCTGCAAATAGCAGAAACGTAACTTCTCTATGGTACTTTGCATTACCAATCAGATGAGGAGCTGTTCAGAGCATATCTCAAACCATCATCATGTACGCTCTGCATCTTTTGCAAAGGACTTAGAGGGGTCACTTTCTAAACCCTCCAAAACTCTGCATTCATTATTAGAAGCCTCCCTTGAATATCTCAGCTCAAGTATTTGGCTACAGGCTATTGTTATGCAGTGACTCTAGAAAAAAAGGAAAGGATCATCTTCCATCTGTAATTCTTGGGTCATTCATAATGCTGCCTCCACTTCCTCCAAAGAAAAAAGGCTTGGGTGTCTTTGGACACAGACAGCTTCTACTTCTCAAATCTGATGCAAGTCCCTAACAGTGTTCATCCTGTGCCATGAAAAAGATGGGAAGCTAGTAGAAAACATTGCGTAACTCATGTAATTGAAGAGATGATGCACAAAAGCAAGAGCAGAACCTTCTGTATTTCCCCACTCCTGCACGTTTCTCTTTGCAGTCCTCACAATCTTTTGGGGAGGATGCAAAGTTTACATAAAATAGCGTTGAAACTGAAACAATTTACAGTTTTAATTTTTGCACAACACAATTGCACCAGACAGCAATAACTTCACCCACCACTGACATCGTGGCATTTAAAGGCTGCATAATAAGAAGTGTCTCAGCATGGTTAAAAGCATCTGAGCAACATTCCCATCACTTCTTGAGAGCATAATTTCTCCTGCATGCATGTAAAATAAACATGATCAGGGTAAATGCCCTTAGCCAAGTTGAACAGTGACAGAGAATATAAAACGGGATAAGGAAGCTGACATGATGTAAACCGCGGCCCAACTCTCACTCACAACCTTGCAGAACACGAGAGGTAGCTTGTCCTGCTTTCCAAGTGGGAAACTGGGAACTTCCTTGACACTGATAACTAATGCAAAGAAGCTGACAAACTGCAAGGCTACATATGACCTTCCCCATGGTAAATCATTCTCCTGCCTGTATCTTAAAATATTCCTGCTTCTGCCATGACTTTCACCAACCTAAACTTGCCTGCCATTTTCTTAGTCAAAGGCAAGGTTTCCACAGTGATGATGTGCTACTGAAGAATTCTTTTTAAACACCTTTCTTACATAAACTGAACCTGAGATCACATATGGACATACATAACTTTCATATCACATTTGGTCCAGAGAACATACAAGAACACTAAAATACATTTATTTATGTATTTTCAATGAGAGTCTAACAACCCAACTACTCTTCAGCTGGCTGCCCAGCAGCTCCCATAAAAGTAGGATAGGAAATGCCTTACAGAGGAATCTATCACCATGCTTCAGACATCTGACTGATAATACAGTGGTTTTGTAAAAGAACACAAAACCTCACTGTATTAGAAAAGCATTACAAACTACTGGGAATAAAAATTAAACTCTCACATTTCTTTTTTTTTTTTTTTTTATCCTCACTTAAAACTTAATTCACACAGAAATTTTACTTGCATTTTTAACAATCCTGCAGACAGCAAGACGGGCATTATGAAACACCAAAGTAAATAAAAATGAGGAAAATCCATACAACTCAAACTCAGCACCAATCATCTCTCTGGCAGCCATTCCACAGAGTAAGAGGCTCCACCACAGACATTTTTGGTTCTGGGAGAGGGGGACTGAACATATGTGTAAGAGACACATCAGACCTACACCTTGATGTGCTGCTGGGATGAACTATGCCTCTGTGGTGGCAGGCACATGAGAGGAGATCTGCAGAAAATGCTGTTCTGCTCACTGTGCATGACAACCCTGGGTAAGTAGGGGCAAATTTTACACTGTCCTTCTTCAACCTAGATGTGCCTCACACATAAGTTTTATAGAGAATTGCTCTATGTCCTGGACATAGCCAGCACAGAAACCTAAGATTACATAAGACCTGAGTTTAACAGCATATGAAAGGTGAATGGTTAAGTTGTTGTTTTATAAGAGAAGTATTTACCAGCCAAAATTAATAGCAAAATGTGCACAAATATAAAAATGAAAATTTAAAAAGAGTTTTAAAATAAGAAATATTTTCTGCTTTTTGTTTTTAACCAGCCAAGTCCTGAGTATACTGCCTCTATTTGTTTTAGGTGCCTGAGATTTCATTGGCTTCTTGAGGGGAAGCAGAGAGTCCTGAAAATAGGTCTTGGCAGAGAAACAGGAGAGGAAATTATTTTTAATTAATGTAACATAGTTGCAGCCTGCACCCACCTCTAATATTATTTTTATAATAATAATTTAATTAGTTTACCTTCAAGAAAGCCCCAGCCTAAAACCAAGTGACCCAACTAGGCTCCAATTAGGCACCTTGAAACAGATTTGAAGAAGTTACTTGGACAATTATCCTATTTGCCTGACTGAGATTATTTCCTTTCCTTTCCTATCCTATTCCACCCTACCTTGTCCTATGCCTCACCCCCTTGGACAGTATGGGACTCTCTCATGATCCTTAATACTCTCTTTGTCTGCGCCTAAAAATGGATAAATTCCAGCATATAAAGACACACATGTTTTTGCTCTCGTGCTTTAAAGAATTTCTTAACTCTGGACCATATCCTGCACAAATAATCCCATTGATTTTGCTGGAAGCAGTCATGTCAGATAGGTGGGATACAGGCTGGGTTCAGTACTTTCTCCTCCCAAGCTAAGGAAAGTATTTTTCTGAATATGAGACCAAGTGAGTTAAATGCAAAGCCAGAATACCAGGACCACACAATCACAAGGTGAAGCACTTGTGTTAAGGACATACTGTAAGGGGTGGGTGTGCATCCAAATACTGCCCTGAGATTCCTCATGAAATCTGAGGAGATAGCTAGAGGATCCTCTCAGGACATAGCCCAGATAACATGAAGACACACTCCAGGACCCTCACAAAGGCCTGAACTAATAAACTTGTCTTCTGAATGGGTGATTTTTTTGCATGCTAATAATGCAATTCATAACAGTGACTGTTTTTCAATATTTGTCAGAAAAAAAGCCATTAATGTTAAGGTCATGCTATCAGCTCCTTTTCCTCAGTCTGCATCCTATGCTGCATCCTATTCTGGGTTCTTCCCAATCCTGAAGCCTGCTAGCCTGTCCATCACCTAACACATCTGCCTGACTCCCAGGGTCTACTTCTGCACTTCCAAGGACTTCTTTGTGAGCGCCAAACCAAGAAGAAAGGGGCTGCTTGCTGTCCAACTGCCTTTGTAGTGACTCAAAGGAGCAGAGGTACTGCTAGTGGCCTGGCAAGACCCATGTGATATATTGAAGAATATCAGACAAGGTCATTTGCTAGAGAGAAGCAAAATAATGGTCTGAGACTGAGACTGGGTAATAGAAACTTTCTATGCTCAATCTGTGCATCATTTTGCTCTGTGGCTCTGGACAATCAACATACCATACCAGAGCCTTAAAATGCCGTTTATTATTTTCCTTTGATTGCTGTAGCACTGGTGAGACACAGTCTGTGATCACAAACCAGTTTTGTGAAGCATTGTATTAACAAAGAACAAAACCACAAATCCTGCCCCAAAAATCCACTGAAATAACGGTAAAACAGACTTTCCTTTACTGCCAAGGTGTACTGGGGTTTCATGAACCTAGGGGTTTAACCTGTTGACTCAGATTTCCCAGCTGTAGCTATTGTAACCTTAAAACTCTCACTCATGTTAGCCAGGACTATAATATCTAGTAATATAAAGCTAGTGAAAAACAGAAGCAAAATTTTATGCATTACTTGTATCTAAGATACTGTATTACTCAGCAGGAAACAGTATTTTCTATTTAATATCTCAAACTGAGGTCACTGCAATTATTTCCAAGCTAACTTTACTTTGTCTTTTGTGATTAAATGAACGCTTGAAGCATCTGTCTGCCTTTGTGGTACTACTTAAATCTTCACCAGTTCTCTTTGTAAAAAGACATTTTAAAACATTTTGGAAGAATCTAACGACACATCTAACCAGAAGAAATTTCATTATAAATGTCCCAAACAATTTCTCTGTTCTAGTTTGCATGGATAGATACATACATATATTTAATTCTTGAGGGATCTTGTATTCCAATTGATAAAATACCTCACAATGATACGACTCCTTTTTACCCATTTTTTACTGAAGTTGGACTGGGAGAATGGGAACCTTTACTAGAAGTGTGATACATAACCCCATCTTCTCAGGTCCTCAGATCAAGATTAGTTCAAGCTTTGCTTGGGAGCAAAGCTGCCAAGCAGACATGCAGACAGTTGATAAACACTCATCAGGTCAAGAACATTCATCTGCTTTTGGAAGGATCTGGCAAGCTCATTTCAAAAGGGAGAAGCATTCGTTTTTTAGTGTGTTTCTGGGAACTCCTTTCCTCTTTCCCATGAAGTTTTCGGTAATTTCAGACTTGTGTTTTTCTTCTGGTATATCCGACCTCAACAACAACAGTAATTTACCATATTTGATCTCATATGTTTGGCAGTGGTGCAGGACTATGGTATATTGTACAAATACAGGACTCTGCAAATACATGTGACAGTAAATGCAATATGATATTGTGTAAAAGCAGTATTTTTTAGTCTGACTTAAATCACTCACAGATCGTAGAGGCTTTCTTTTCTTCTTTTTTTTTTTTTTAATTAATTTTCAAGGAGATCAGGCCTCCTGTATCAGGTATCTAATTAATAAGGTATATGAGGAACTTTGACCACACTACCACTTTCTGAAGCAGAGAGAATTAGCTAATTTAAGTTCTGTTAATTATGCAGATTGTGTAGAAGGAAAACCTTAAATACAGGAATCAAAAGCTGCAAAGTAAAAAAATCGTGTTTTTTTTTNCAGATTGTGTAGAAGGAAAACCTTAAATACAGGAATCAAAAGCTGCAAAGTAAAAAAATCGTGTTTTTTTTTTCTTACACTAGCTAAAGGATGACATTTTTGTGACTTGAATTATGAAATTCAATTAAAAATGATGCAATTTCTTATTATTTTCATTGTTTTCCCATAAATTAGATTAGTTATTCTGGCAAACACTCAGGGAAAATCAGCTCTTCAGCAAGAAGCCTGTTTCCCTTCCAGTCCCTTTTTGGCTATTTGACACTTCTTAATAACCCACCAAGTCACACCCCTGAGAACAATGCAATTGAAGTTGAAATTCAGAAAAACAATAAAGCATTTTGTTTGAGGGAGTTTTGCAAGAGGCTAAAAGATGCACTGCCCTTAATAGAGAGCATTTGTGTGTTTCCATAAGTAACAGTACATTCGTAACTGGAGCCCTCAGTAGACAACAACGCAGCTCAAAAGGAAAGGAATGGAAGATGTGGCCAGCATACCATAATGCTTTCCAATGAATCAATGGAATCACCTCCTAGGGAATATGGTATATACTAGCAGAACCACATGATATCAAAATATACTTGAGGTCAGAGATTATTTTCCTGTTATGGGTTTGTAAAAAAGTCTTGTACAATGACGCTTCCATGAGTAAGTAATAATAAAGGTTACTGGAAAATCACAGCAGGGCTTAGAGGAGACCAAAAAGAATGAGGAAGGCCAGGACTCACCTCTCAGTATATACAAAAGATCTTAGGAAAGATGAAATAGTAGAGGGAAATGACAGAGGTACATTATACTTATTTATTACATTTCTCACCCTCTTTGTGCTATATGCAGAAGGGCAGTAAATAGATCAGTTGGAAGAGTTAACGCTCAAAACTGAGATATGGAAACGCTCTTTTGAGAGTGCAATTATTTTAAGGCACTCTGTGAGCTTGTGAATATGTAAGAAATAGGAAACAGAAATTTAACATGTAGAGGGAGCCAGAAAAAACATGGTTACAATGACTGAGAGCATCTCAAAAAGGAAAAAAATAAAACATACCCAACATAGAAGACATACCTGTGTTCCTGTTTTTAATTTTACCTCTAGAGACCAGCCAGGAGCATGCAGCTGATGCCACAAGGGCTGGCAGGACCTGGGCAGGCCCAGGAGCAATGGTGGGCAAGCCTCCCTAGCATGTATAAATGGAGCCCACAGGGAGCAGTAGAGGCCAGGGCAGGCCAACAGTGTACGGGCAGCTCTTTCCATGCATGGGTGTTCAGCAAGGGTGCTGAACTTCTGCCAGCTTGATCAGGGAGCAACGGGATCCACCCAGCAGAAAGGCATGGCCTCCCTAAGCTCTGCAGCTGCTACAACTGATGCAGCTGCCCAGACAGAGCTCTGGTGGACCCAGATGTCACCTGGAGGGTGTGCCCTGCTTGGATGGTGGCAGTGAGCATGCCTGTGTGAGCTAAGGCCAGGTACAGGAGCACCTCTACTTAGCGAAAGAGCTGCTGGTGCAGGTGACTAGGCTGAGGAGGATTAGGGATTGCAAAGACCTTTAAACTAGATTTGAAGTGGGAAAGAGATAAGACCAGGCTTGCTAGAGATAACACCAATGTTTGAGGGATGGTGTGCTATCAAGGTCCTTTGGTCTGCCCTCTCAGTGGAGGAAGGGTATGGACATCTACACAGCAGCAAAGACTCAAGGGTTATTGATGCATTAGAAACCACAAAAGTGCTTAAGAAGAGTCACACAAGACTTCCCCTCACAAAACAGGTAGCAGGATCAAAAGCCAGATTGAAGTTCATCTACACTAATGCACACAGCAGAGGCAGCTGGAACAGGAGGAGCTGGAAGCCATTCTGCAGCAAGAAAACAGTGATATAGTTCGAAAGATGGCAGGATAACTAGAACAGCTGGAGTGTTGTAAAGGATGGCCGTAAATGCCTCAGAAGAGACAGGAAAGCAAGGAGAGGTGAAGCAGCCCTGTGTGTTATGGAGTCTTTTGTTTGTCTGGAGCTTAGTGATGGTGACAACAGGTTTGAGTGTTCATGGGTAAGAATCGGGGGAGGATCAGCAAGGCAGATGGCATGTTACAGATCACTCAACCAGGATGAAGGGGCAGACAAAATATTCTACAAGCAGCTGGGAGAACACTCACGATCACTTGCTGTTGTTCTCATGGGGGACTTCAGCTTACCAGATGTCTGCTGGAAATATAACACAGCAGAGAGGAAACAGTCTAGGAGGTGACTGGAGTGAGTGGAAGATAACTTCCTGGCAGAGCTGGTGAAGGTATCCCTCTGGACATGTTGTTCATGAGCAGGGACAAACTCTTTGGTGATGTGATAGCTGGAGGCCATCTTGGGCACAGTGATCACAAAATGACACTTCTAAATTACCAGAGAAGTAAGGAGAAGGATGTTAGCAGAACATCTTTGACTTCTGCAGGGTAGAAGGTGAAGAACACCTTTCAGGGTGAGGAACAGGCCATAGTTTTAATGCTTTTTTTGCCTCAGTCTTGAATGTTAAGACCAGTTGTTCTCTGGGTACCCAACACCCTGAGCTGGAAGACAGAGAGAGGAAGCAGAATGAAGCCCCCATAATCCAAGGGGAAATGGTTAGTGACTTGCTACACCACTTGTCATATTTGTGTGTGACACAGAAGTCCTCGGGATGGGATCCACCCAAGAGTACTCAGGGAGCGCACAGAATTGCTCAGTGAGACACTTCCCATCATTTCCCAGCAGTCCTGGTTCACTTAGGAGGTCACAGTTGACTGGAAGTTAGCAAATGTGGTGTTCATGTGCAAGAAGGGCAAGGAGGAGGATATAGGGAACTACAGGCCTGTCAACCTGATGTCAGCGCAGTGAGAGGTCATGGAGCAGATCACCCTGCGTGCCACCATGTGCAGAGTTGGGTCCAGCCTGCAGGGGTTTACAATAGGCAGATCCTGCCTGGCCAACCTAATCTCCTATGACAAGGTGACCCACTCAGAGGATGAGGGAAAGGATGTTGATGCATTCCTGGGTTTTAGAGTTCTTTGACACCATTATCCACAGCATTACCCTGAAGGAACTGGCTGCCCGTGGTTTGTGTGGGTGCACTGTTCACTGGGTTAAATATTGTCTGAAAAGCTGGGACCAAAGAGTGGTGGTGAATGGAGTAAAATCCAGCTGGTGGCCAGTCATGAGTGGTGCTCCCAAGGGCTCAGTACTGGGGCTAGTACTGTTTAGTATCTTCATCCATTAATTGGATGAGGGCATTGAGTGCACCCTCAATAAATCTGTAAGTGACACCAAGTTGGGCAGGAGGGTTGTTGTTCTGCTGGGGGGTACGATCTCTCTACAGAGGGATGTGGACAGGCTGGACCAATGGGCTGAGGCTAATAGTATGAGGTCAAAAGGGCAAGAGTTAGGTCGTGCACTTGGGTCACAAAAAACACAGGGAGCACTTCAGCCTGGGGGGAGAACGGCTGAAGAGCTGCCCAGGGAAAAAAGACCAGGGTCAGCCAGCTGAACATGAGCCAGGAGTGTGCCCAAGTGGCCAAGAAGCCAATGGCATCCTAGCTTGTATCAACAAGTATGACCAAGGCAGTGAGTGTCCCCTGGTACCCAGCACTGGTGAGGCTGCACTTAAAACAATGTTCAGTTCTGGATCCTCACTACAAGGACATGGAGGTGCTAAAGCATGTTCAGAGAAAGATAATGGAGCTGGTGATGCATCTGGAGCACAAGGCTGATGAGGGGTGGCGGAGGGAGCTGGGGGTGTTTAACCTGGAGAAAAGGTGGCTCAGGGTAGATCTTACTGCTCTCTACAACTTCCTGAAATGAGCTTGTAGCCAGGTGGGTGCCAGTCTCTTCTGTCAAGGAACAAATGATATGACAAGAGAAAACGGCCTGAAGTTTTGCCAGGGGAGGTTTAAATATCTGGAAAAATTTCTTTAAGTGTAACAGGCTCAGCAGGGTGGTTGAGTCATGATCCCAGGAGGTATTTAAAAGACCTGAAGATGTAGTGCTTAGGGACATGGTTTAGTGGTGGCCTTTGTTGTTAATTTAACTCTTGGACTCAATGATCCTAAAAGTAATTTGCAACACAATTAATTTAATTATTCTGTCAGATTTATCTAGAGTATTCACAACTTTCTCTTAACCAGGGTCTGAGACAGGATATTAAACTGGATGTTAGCTCTGCCCCCTATGAAAGTATCTATTTTAAGCATCAAAAAAGCATAGTAGAATGAGGTTCCTTAATTACAAATAACTAAATTAAAATACTCTCTTTTCCAGACACATATTTTAGAATAAAATAATGAAATATAAAACCCCCACTTTTTCAACTAGAATTGGGTACTGCAGCTTCTTAACTTCTTAACACACCTTAACTTCTGTTTTCGAACAGAGGAGGATTTTCATATACCATGAACAGGGATTACATGCATTTCAGGAGCCCAATAATGATATTCATCGAGATTGCAAATCCCATCATGCACATACTTGGCCAGTTAGTCACCTTTCAGTATGCATTCCTGCAGAAAAAGTAATCATGATGGAATATTCCCTGGAAAAATTTGTGAGGATATGTGCTTGTACAAGATTGCTGTCCCAAGATGTAATGTTTTCCACCTTCCATCTGCAATGATTTCCTTAAGAGGGATGATTCAGGTCTTTCTGATATCTATCCAATATAAAAAATAAAAAGACTGTGTCTGTTTTCAAGGGAGTTTGGCCTGGAAGTCAGGCCAGATGATCAGATGCAACAGTTTGAAAGCTAAGTCCTCTTCAACTTTCCAACCTCCATCCAAAGATCTGAGTGTAGCTTATTGTTAAATAAACTTTGTGAAAGATGGGAGATTCACTCCACTGGAAACAGATGCAACCTGAAATCATGGCACTGAACTACATTCTTCCTCCCCACCTCCAATGTCAAAAATAACTTCATTTCAACCAGAAGTCTTTGTGCAGGTCTTTTCCTTCTTCCTTCAGTAGCTATCAATCAAAAGTAATATTGTTAGGTGAGTGCATAAATTAATGACTGGATTCAAATACAGTGTGTCAGTGTGTTAAAATTCGAGGTGGAACTGACTGAAAGCATACAAAACAGAAGAATTATTGAAAAGAAGGGAATGTCTGTGTGAAAGAAAACATATAATTAGGGAGACGTTAACTGTTACATGGTTGTAAAGGAAATGGCATTTTGAACACATATCCACTAAGAAGTGGTGCAGTGCACAGTAATGATTTAGAAAGGGAAGTTTACAGTTCTGGGTCCCTTAGGAAGGTAATTTATTCTGCTCTGCTTCGTCCTGATGAGACCAGAATGCTGATGTTGCTCCTGGTTTTGGATGCCTCACTTAAGGGAACAGATAAACAGACAGGATATAGTCCAGAGAACAGCAAGGGCAGTGGGATGTTTAAGAAAGAGGACCTATGAAGAAACCAAGCATGTTTAGTCTACAACAGCAAGGCTGAGGTATGATAAGATGGTCAGTATCTCAAAAGCTAAAAATGAGTATCGATTTTTCTCCATGCCATCTGAAGCAAAGAGGGCTTACATAGGAGATCTCTGAAAATGTCTGTCTTCTTACAGTCCAGCTTTTACAAGAACTGGTAAGAAAATCAGGGATCAGGAACAACCCATGTAAGCTTTCCTTCTCCAAGATGAAGGAACAAGTCATATAGCAACTTGGAGACCTCCCCAGTCTCATATGTAAGTGGCTGGAGAATACTGATGGCTGCTGGTCTTTTTTTTGTAACAGACTAGCTCAATTAGTAAGTCCTGATATTGTAAGACCTGGATTCTTGATAATGCTATGTGCCTAAAGATGCTGAACCTTTGGGGATGATTTCCTGAGACCTCCCAAACGCAATAGTGGCACTCCCTGAGGAGTCTCAGCAGAGGGTTCCACCTTATTTCACATGGGAATTTGAGAGATGGTGCCATCTCCCACACACTGACGGCCTTCAGCTCTGTTTACCTGCACAATTAACTCTAATTACACCATCTCACTGTTTTCAGTGCCTGAATGAACTAGAGACAATTACTGTCTAAATGAAACATGTTCACCATTCACAGGGAATAATTAAAAGGTTGAACTAGCTGTTAAACTTGCTCTTCACAGAACTGTTTTTCTTTGGTCCTCTATTGAGTTATTGTGCTTTTTGTCATGACAACAACTTTTCCACCTTTGGGGGGGTGGGGAGTGGCTTTCAGCAGTCACCACATGCCTACAGCTTGTAGGAATCCTCTGCAAGCAATAAACATGATGCAGCACAAGAAACTGGCATGTCCGTAAAAATAAGCTGGACTGAAAATACATTAAAAAATCATACATGAAAATCCATGTCAAAACCTTTATCTCCAAGTTCTTGGGCACACAACAGTATGTTTGATAGAGAACTCTTCCACAGGTTACCTCTTAGTCCATCACAGAAACAACAGTTGCTGAAGACACTGCAATCAGCTAAAGGAAGCATGGTTAAGCATGTATTTCTATTTTTAAGAATGTTTATAGCTATTTCAATTGTATTAAACCCCTGACACGTTTATTTTTTATTCAAGGACAGTTTTAAGAAGCAGTAGCAAAGAGAGCAAGACCTGTAAATAATATCGGTATAAATATACTACATTGGCACAGCTGAAAGTTTTCCATTACTCAGGAAAAGGTCACTAGACCTATTGAACATGTTTAGACTACCCATGCTGCTTAAAACATGACAAAAATAGCTTTACCATTTAGCATCTGACACAAATGAAAACTCAAGTCTTTAGCAAACTGGTATGCCTACCTAATTTTGGGGTGTTTTCCTGACATGGAGCCCAATGTCCTACATACACTCACAGGGAGACATAGTTTTTTTTGAGCTTTGCCTCATCATATGAATTTAGAACTTTTGTCCATGCTAAAAGTGTTTGCCTTTACTGTTCCAATAATCGTAACAGAAATGAATGTATCTTCTTATAAAAAGAGAAAATTACTTTATTTTAAAATTACACAGTCTCATATTTGCATATTACAGTTTTTCTACTGTTCTAATTGCATTATTTTATATATTTAATGGGCAAGATTTTCAATACTGACAAATGATTTTTAACAGCTTCCTGTTTTGGGTGTTCAACATGAAGGTAATTTAAAAGGGCAAATTTTTCAGAAGGACAGCATTCAGTATTTTCTAAATTCAGTGTGTCAGAGTAATCATTGCAAAACTGAGGCGCCCAATCTTACTAGACACTTTTTTTTGTATTCAAACACTGCATAAGAAACTCCTGAATTCTCTCCCCAGAGAAGCATATCAGCAGAAATCACTTTCTGCCCATCAGATTTTCTCTCTCATCTCTCATGTTTCCATCTGTGAAGAGACAATTCTTCTTTCCACATCATAAGAGCAGATCCCCATCTAACTGCTGCTGTTTATAATTTCCATTCACCAGCTATGTAATTAGAGAAAAATATGGCTCTATAACCCCTTCTCCAAAATTATACATTAACTTGACCCAAAGACTTGTGAAATCAGTCAGAAAAGTTTCACTGATTTTTACAGATGCTACATCAGGTGTTCCATTTAGAAGAAAAAAAAAATAACTGAACAAAGTTTAAAAACCTAACATTGCTATCAACTTACCTCAAATGGGCAACATAAGGAGATGCTGAAAGGCAAACATAACATTTTATGGAATCTCAACTACACAAATATGTATTTTCATAAGTTTTTTTGCATATTCTATGCATTACGATATTTCTTTTTCTTCTCCCTTATAGTGTTCTGGGCCTTGTTTTTAGGCATCCTTATAACCTTAACTGCAAACACCTAAACTATATTAAACATCTTTTTGTCATAAAAGCTCTCCTTTGAGAAGATTTTTTTTAAGTAGTCTCTTGCTACAGTTAAGTGGACAAAAATCCTACAACTCTGAGAGTATGGAAACTGAGAAAAGTTAATGTGCTTATGAGAAGTCTTTGGAGCACTTTTATTTATCCATTTGCTTTCTTGTCTGCAGTACTGCTTGGGATACTTCATCACCCAAATTTTCTGCATTGCATTAACCATGTGGTTGAACTCATCCAGGGAATAGGAAAGTGGTTTCTGAGGGAGGGAGGTGCTACCGAAGCAACCACGGGTAGAGAGGACGGAAAAAACCTTCTGCACCAACTAAGCCTCACGTTGTTACTGCCCGTCCCAGTGCTCTGCACTGCAGGTGTATCTCAAGGGCATTGTACCTGCAGGCTGCTATGATCAGGTCTCACAAAACTTAATTTCTACATGTGCTACTTCAGTACAAACAGTTTGGGCTAAAGATTTGGGCTGACTGCACTCCTTATATTTGATGCTTGTTCATATGTAGTACTAAGATCCTGGTAAACATCATACACATATTGTAATGATGAAATGTTCTTTTACTTTTCATAATATTTTAAGAGACATTAAAAACATAGAAAAATTATCAACAAAAATAATCTATAGAGTTTTACAGGCTGAAACTGCATTCACATATTGAGGGGCATGAATCAGGCTTGTAAGCCTGATTTTTTCCATTTTTTCAAGAAGGAAAGGATGGCAAAGAAATCCAAAGAACCAAACTGCATTTCAGACACGTGTTAAACCTCCAAAACACAAGACAGGACGTCCCATTTGACCTACCATGGATCCCTCTACCAGGCTCCAGCTAAGCAGTTGTGGTACCTACATTTCTGAGGCGGTGCCTCGGATATCATCTGACTGTACACTACTTTGACTTGGCTTGACTATACTAGCACAACTTACGTGACAGACTGGGTCCTCTGGACATCTCTAGTGACCAACTGTTTTCTTGTTCAGAGGTCTAGATTACTTATGTTAGGAATTTAGGAACTTATAATAACCCGGCTATGAGGTACATATCTTGTGAAGTCATCTACTCTTACACTCAGTGAAACTAACAAAAATTGTATGTAAGTATGTCAATTAACAAAGAATACACATAAATGTATTGAAAATCAGTATCTTCATGCTTACATTTGGTGTAGAGATAAGCAGAGCAGAAGTTAAAAAAAATAGGAACCTTTTATCTTCTGCTGTGTTGAAGCAATTATGTGGTTTAATATTTTCCCTCTTCAATAGCAAGGAGATGAACTTAATGCCATAGGGTGTCTCTACTTTCATACCCTATCTCCTTTTACTCTCCCTAATTCATTTTCTAACTTTAAAAAATGTACAGGAAATACCTCACCTTCATACTTTATTAAGCATGTTATCTGAATTTGTGCCTTCCTCTGTTTTCTGGAAGAGACAGGGTAACAAAACAGTCTGGCTTTGCAAATCCTGTGTGGTTTTGGGCACAGGTACTTAAAATGATACAAGGAAGTGTCCAAATAATCACAGAACATTTTGGGTTGGAGGGGACCTTAAAGATCATCTAATTTCAGCCCCCTGCCATGGGCAAGGACATCTTCCGCTAGACCAGGTTGCTCCAAGTCTCCAGGTACTCTCACAGATAAGAAAAAAAAATTAATTTCTTGTACAGAAGATGTAAGCTAACAAATCTGGATCTAATTAAATAGTGGTACATTAATTTGAAAACTAATTCTAGTAATAATTCCTCAATCTGTACCAGATTCTGCTCTACAAATAAACATCCTCTGGGAATTACCATAACTGTGGAGCATGAGTAAACTTTCCAGTGCTGGCTGCCTAAAAGTATGGCAGAATCCTAAGTTTCCTGGCAAGAAAAGTATCTGAATATGATAAAACCACAGTTGCAAATAGCATTAGAAGATACTGAAAGAATGAAAAATGAAATCTTTCTTCATTGTGTTCACTGGGTGGACTCTAGGCTCCATATGAGTGTTTAACAACCTTTAGCACTGCCATGCACAGAACAGCCCTTGGAAAACTCTGGGGAAAATCTGGCCAATCCCCCTCAGAAACATTAATTTCTGAAACGACAGGTATCCATACAAACAGTAGGTTTCCATGCAGACAGCCTTCTTAAGAAGAAATTTCCAGCTGTTTAGCAGCTATACAAGTCCCACACCAGCGTTCCTGTGTGGAGTTTCATCAAAATAAATGGCAAAGCATTATACATTTTCAGATGCTCTTGTATCTACTGAGCCATCTGATGTTCAGATGAAGTAGCAACTGTGAATTCCCACAAAGAACTGACAGAAGCACAGCAAATTAAGGCTTCCTAAGTGGGAAAGTACCAGAGCTAGCAGAGTAAGGGATGGGTAACATCAGAAAACAAAACCTCAGCAGAAAGTCTTATGAGAGGTTTATCTTCCTTTTATACAACTTTTTTTTTCTTTCATTTTTTTTTAAACTGCTGTTGGTCGCAAGCTCTGAATAAGAACAGAGTAGAACGAAGACAGAGGTTTTTGTTCTTTATCTTATTGATAAGAAGGATTACATTATGTGGAGGTGTTTTGGGAGCCTTTTCATCTTACTCCATTAAAGCCTTAAGAAAATGTACATTAGAAAATATTTTGTTCCAAACAGCCAACGTGAAAAATTAGTTGCAAACATCACAAAACTTTTCGTGCTAAAGCAGCTGACCGTGAGTTTTGAACATACACTCTAAAGTATGAAATAATATTTGGCAACAGCTATAAAGGAACAGATTCTGAAGAGCACATTACTGCACTAGAAGCCAGTCACTAAGGGTCAGTGAAGCTGTTTTTGGAATGATTTACTTGTGAACTATTCAACTGACCAAAAGGTAAATATGCAGGGTATTATTACAATGTTGTTTTTTAAACTAATTAAAGAAGTAAGTAACCTTAGTAAGAGATGTTGCAATACATGTGGAAATATTGGTCTTCTGCGTTGTTTGCTATCTATCACATTATCACATTCCATTATGAATGGCCCTCAGGAAAAATAATACATATAGAAAATAAGATAACTAGTAAGTAGACAGTATCACTTTCCATTTGAGAAGGGCAAATGAGTTTAACAAACTTAAGGATAAGCCACTTCTTAGATGCTCCATATTAAAAAATAATTTGAACTGCAACACTTTTGTTTATAATTTAAGGAGAAGCTAGAGCAAAGTTTCAGTCTTCTACTATCCAAAAGAAGGCAGCAATCGATATTTTTACTACTCTTTTAGAACTCTGTAATTCTTACGTGCTCTTATACCTGTAGCTATTATGTCACTCTTTAGGGACAGCTGGGTTGAGTCAGACAGTTGTGCAGTCCTACATGTAGTTCTATTAAGCTTTGAAACCTGTTCTTTTTTTTGTTACCACCCTCCCCCCAAAAAGGCAAAACAAAAAAGAAATAAAAAAATGCAGACAGAGCTTCAGAATCAACATAATTTGGTATCTCTCAGTGATATCTGATAATCTAAATCTTCTTCACTGCCAGAATCTTACAGGTTGTTTTTGTCAGACAAGAAATGAATAATTGCCCACTTTCATATGCGAAATAGGTCATACACATGCAGTGTGGCATCAGCACACATATCACTAAGGATTTTCAATCACCCCTTCAATACAGCAGCGTACACCACTGACCCTCAGCCACAGCGTTTGTTGACTGAGGTAATTTCCAACCTATGCATCCAGTCCTTTCTGTTCCTCTCACATGGACAGAAGGGCAGCAACCCAGAGGGATCCAAATTTCAGACAATCATTAAACCAACAAGGAGCTATTCAGTGGGGAAAGGTAGAAGGCTGGATGGAAGTTCCCTCTGGGCTGGATTTAGCCCATAAAACATCATCTGGATGATGCCAGAATGGAAGGGTAAATTTCATAAGGAATGAAAGGGATAAAATAAGCTTTCATGGAATGAATAGCTAAGTAGCTCCCCAGACATATGAACTCTTAGTAGCCAAAGACTGAAAAATTGTAGTAACTACAGTGTGAGCACTGTACAAGAAGAAAATGTCTGCCAAACTCATGTTCTGATGCCAGAAATTTTTAAAATCATGAAAACACATAAACAAAAATCTGTAAAAGCATAAATATGGTCATTGCTAAGTTATGGGAACAACCCCACTGACTGTAGGAATGTTGCTAATAAAATTCTCACAGCAAAAACAAGAATTGCAGAAGATACCTTATCTTTTTGATGTTTTGAGATACATGGCAAGCATCTTTTAATAATCAAGCGGGACACAAAGCCAAATGTCTGCACATAACCTCAAAACAGTGATTAAACTGATTCTCAAATAAATGTCAGCCAGGGATCTTTATTAATGAAAGATTAAAAACAAAAAAAAAGTGTGAGTTCACATGAAAACAAACGATTCCTTCTTTCTTACTACCACCTGTTATAAATTAGGTTATGGACAAGGACATTTAGGCTGCTGTCACAAACAACCAATTTACTCCTGGGTATGAAAGTATAAGAGGTACCAGCTCCAGAAATTAATACACTACTTAAAACAAAGATTGTCTCACATGTTGAACCATCTGTGCTTTCACACATGGGAACATATTCTTGGCAGAAAATCGTGTCCTTGGCCCATGACTCTCAGGTATGGCAGAGTGACCACAATACAGGCAAAGAAGCATCTTCTGGAGCCTTGGGACGACACAAAATTTCCCTGTGGAATCTAAGCTCTCTAGTCAACATACATACATCTCCCCTGGGGCCATGAAAGTGAGGCAGTAAACAAGAACAACTGAAAGAAACAGGGCTGCTTGGCAGAGGTGAGGAGAACTTTCACTGGCCACTGGTATCTTCACGTTATGCAATGCCACGCTGGGCATAATGCTCCTTATTCTAGAAGAGCCAAAATATTGCACAAAGTGGCCCTGTTTTACCCAGACATCATCCCCTCTTCAGCACATCAGACACTATACTGTGTCTTGAAAACATTCTGGAGGAGAAAATAATTTCTCCTTTGAGCAAAGAATAAGAACAAGTAAAAAATACTTCATGATAGATAACTCATTGAGTTGCTGAGCATGTGCTTCCTTGCAAATCTACAGGTATGAAAGTCACCTAAAGACAGGGATGAAGCTGACCAAGATGAGGTTCAGGAGTTGGATTGCTGCTGCTGCAGCTACACAGATTGACAGCTGGATGGCCTCAAGTCTGAATAGCTCAGCATTATTTATTATGCCATGTCAAGGTGAGCCACCAGTTAGTTTATAGCAAAATGGAGAGGACGGAAGGATACCTGAACCATACCTTTCAATTTTGCATCAACTAATGACTTTGGATACCAAAAAAGGCATAATAAGGTACCATTTCACTAACTTCACTTGTCTGGGAAAATGTCATCCAGTTGAAAACCTATCCCATGCAGCTAATAAATGGATAAGCCTGTTGATATGCAATACAAATCAGGTCTCTATCTGGAACAGAAAACATTTTTTTTTACCTCACAGAAGCCCTATATTAAGAAATTCTGGTTTAACCTTCAGAGGAGATACTTTTTCAGATGAATGGCCTTTGGTCCTGTGAGAATAGGTGTGAAGTTGTCAGTTGTGACATCCAAATTGCGTCAGACCTCAGGCTGAATGGAAACCAAATTAAGATTATGAATATACAGATGGCTTTCATTGTGTTTGTTTAGCTGTGCAGTCACGTCACCATCAGCTGTCCATGACCACAGAACACTGAATCTCCTTCTATTCATGTCCACTTTAAATCTCTACCAAAAAAACCTCCAAACCCAAAAAAGGAAGAAAAAAACATGAATAAAATTTACAGTGATTTATCTTTTGAAAACACCGTGGTGGTCCAAGTTAGAGAGATACAGGCATATCATATTTTCAGTGCAGTCCTGGTTTTTCCTTAAGTTTTTGCCATAATGTCCAACAGCAAAAAATGGGCTGTAAGTTTCAATGCAAGAACACATTACTTCAAAAAGTTCAAACAGACAAGCAAGAGACGATAAGAGGGAAGAAAGAAGCAGTGCCCTAAATTTAAAGGCTCCAGATGGATAAAAGGCTTTAGCCTTGATCTTGATCCACTAGTATCAAGTACAACATGGTGTTAGTGACCACCATTTAATGTCTTTTAGAAAAACAAAACTTCTTAATGAGAACCTCTACTTTTTAACAACATCCAGTAAACAATATCTGTAACTTATGTGGTAGTAATGACCCCAGTGAGTGTCTGACAGTGGTTTCTAAGTACACCAACCAGAGCTCTAGTAAATTATCAGTTTGGGGTCACTGGGCACTTTATGTACATTTTTTCTCTAGCTTTAAGGGGTTTTGTGGATCCTGCTATTTTGAATTTAAGAGCCAGTTTATTTTGTTCCGTTTGGATGTGTGCTATGTTTTGGTACTGTATGAAATGGCTCCAGAGCACTTAGCATAAACAATGGTTTCAAGAACATTACACTAAACAGAACAGCCATCTCAAAGCAATAGATTTGCTTTATTCGTACTCAGGTGTTTTTTTCTGGTTGGGTTTTTTTTTTTTTTTTTTTCACAAGTAACAAAGATGCTGTTGTTCAAGGAAGCATAGCACACAAGACAGAAAAAGCTTTGCTAAGCTAACAGTTCCCAACTTCCTCTAACAGAGTCCACTTGTTTGTTACTGCAGAAGTTCGATGGCTGAAGAATTTCAACTGCCTCCCCTGAGCAGTGTTTTAATCTCTTCCCAACCAGCCCACCTGTAACAACAAAAGCAATTGACTCCAGTGCCTTCCTGAACTGTATAGCCTGGATGACTTCTAGCAAGATCAAGAACTTGGAAAAAGGGAATGGTTGCTGCTGCCTGTGGGCAGAAACAAACAGATTTAACAGTTGGAGTGAGATGAGATGCTCCACCATGCAGCCATCACGGACCACAGCTCCCTCCCTGGACAGTTGCTCCCTCCCACAGCTCTTCTCCAAGGAACCAGCTGCCTTGGCAGGGAGCATCACTGAGGGACTCGGTAAACTGACTTGTAAATGGGCTTATGATAGAAATGCCGGAGTGAAGCTTGTACAGCCCACACTCCACACCCCATCACACAACTCTCACTAGAACAACTGAGGCTTGCTTCAGGCTATTGCCTGGCATCTGACCGCCAGTGTGCATCCAGCACAGCAGCTTTCCAAACCCATCTTTCCAAACTCAGTCATTAGCAGCAGCAGACACTTGAAAGAACTTGACACCTATAAGAAGAAAGTAAATGCAGGAGGTCTAAGTACCTTCCCTAAATTCTTGCTCTCAGAAGCGAATTACATATACAGCAACTTATGAAAAATTTTAGGTCCCAAGAACTCAGGTTACATTTAAAGAAGCTGCTGAAAAATTCACTTCTGTTTTACTGCATATTAAGGGTCTCCTAAGTCTGCACACTCTACATAATCTTAAAAAGTGGAATTTGGGTTCCCGGGCAACTTGGCCAGTTCTGAAAATTTTACCCATGATAGTCTTTCATTCCCCAAAACATTAAACTGCAGAAACCACTCCCAAAACCAAGTCTGGGAAACAAATTTGCAGTTGCTCAGGGTAGCTCAATACTTAGCCTATTGAGTCACCACAATGACCACAGAACGGATGGATTATATGATTTTAATAGGTCAGACGCTGGTGTTTTTTCCTTTACAATCACACGTCCTAAAACAACTAAAAAGTAGTTGAGATAAGTCAGACACGTGTGTCCACCCTCTGTTTATTTTGAAAAGTCATCACCTCCTCCCTAGATTAATGTTGTTATATTTGCACCTGACCTTATGCTACCTCTCCTCAGTCAAGGACAGAGATTGACATACACAGGCAAAAGAGCCTGGCAAAATAAGAAACTTATTTCTCTAAGCATAGCTTTGTCACTCCTCTACCAGCAGTTCATGTTGCCAGGTGAGGAGTTCATCCTCCCCTTAACTGTGCCTATCTTTTGCAAATATGAGTGAACAAAAGGAATTTAAAAACATACATAAAAACATAAAGTTGTTTTTAAATTAACATTGATAAGGTACCTCCTGATTGTTTCTCAGCTGTGCAGCTACAGTTTTTAAAACACTAACCGTAGCAGTTTCAAATACACAGGCATCTCAATGTACTGAGTACTGTACAATAGGCCAAGGATGTTACTGTTAAAATACATGCATAGAAAGGAAAAGGAAAAAAAAAAAAAAAAAAAAAAAAAAAAAAAAAAAAAAAAAAGCAGCACATTTTCTTCCTCCAACTGACTTTCTTCACCACATGGATTTTTTTTTTTCTTCTCACCAACACATTTCTCATGGGACAACCTGTTATGGGACCTTCCCTAAAAATCATTCTGTGGAAAATAGTATAGAAGGTTAAGTGTGAAACTCTGTGAACACAGCATGGGGCAAGTAATACTCCAGCTCTCAAACACCACCTGCAGCATTTCTTCTCTGCTCCTCACTTCATGCTTTCCTTTCTTCATAACTGAGCATCAACACCTGTTAAGCAGCTTCAGCAGTGCCAAAGAGCACACTCCTTGCTCTGTTTCTCCGAGAAAAAGAAAGGTGATGGATGACATGAAGTACTGGCCACAATGCAGTCAGTAGGATTTTTTTGTTTGAACTTCTTTGTGCCAGGATTTCTCACCAATTTGCAGAGATGTCACACTCAAAATACCTTAAAAAGAAACACTTGCCCAAACTGCAAACTATGCTAGTGACTGCTACCTATTTTGTGAAGTGCCCTGAGACAGAGGTCAACTGAGGATTGAACAAAAGGGAGGAAGGTTTAACATCCAGAGAGGACAAAAGGAAGAAACTTCATATAGTAGGCAATAAAGGATTAAAAAATATGTTCTGTGTTTAACAGCATGAACACAGCTTTGCCTCAAGAGCTCTAGGGAGCTGTTTCAAGGGTTCCCCTTTCACGCTGTATCTGGAATGACCTAGTCCAAATGGCAAACAGCACAATATACTCAATGTTTGTTCTCTTTTCTCTTCTTCTGCTATCACTATCAGCTGAGCACTACACAAAACTTTAAGACTGTCCCTGCCCACCTTGTCTATCCCCAAAAATTTGATCCTGAAGGGAAAGAAGCAGTAGGGGCAAGGCATGCTGGAGAAAACAAAAGAAGCAGAGTGTAGCTAAGGCTGGGTCTGTAAAAGAAGTGAAAAAGAAAGCCCAGAAATTAATCCAATTGGAATAGGTTCTCTTCTAAAAACCTCAGCCTAGGATCACTGTTGGTAGTTTTTACACTCTGAGCCAGAGTGTGGGAGCCAACTGTACGACCCAGAGAAACACCCACCCATCAAGCTGGTTGAAACCACAGCTATGACTGCTCTAATGAACTGGCTCTGCTGGTTGTCTGGCAAGTGAGGTGCGTGCCCACGGGGCAGGTGACACAGTGCAGCTGTACAATGGGGAATGGGCAGTCTCTACCATTGTGGTCATTGCATCTCAGGTGACCTCAAAACAACTGATGGGCAAAGAAGTGATGTTAACGAGGCAGCAACTGGGTGTTTACCTTATGGATACTTTTCTGGAGTTGAGGTAGGCATATTTTACTGGGCTGATGTAGGTATGAAAATTCCACATAGCAATTAAGGGGAGCTGAAACATATATCTACAATAAAACCTGAAACTTTCATGTTTTCTTGCGGTTATGAGCTGCAAGCCATTCCACACAAGCAAATCTTTGTGTCCTCGATTAACCTCAGCCAATAGCTCAAAAAGGGCTGTGTCTGATTAAGGTCCACATTAGCAAGCTTCAGAAAATGCTTTGTAGAAAGATGTGGTTGTTGGCCAACCCTGATTGCTGCACATAAGTTACATCTGATAGAAGCAAAATGTGAGAATTTAGATGAAATTTCCTTAGAGACCAGGGCAGCATTTTTTTTTCTTGTTGATTTTGTACTCACTGCCTCGGCATAATTACTTCTTTCTTGTCAACGTCAAAACAGGGTGGAGGAGAGGTTATTTTTCAAAAGACAGGATAAATTCCTTTGCCTCTAACTTCTAGAGGCCTCAATTTATGACTTACTGTGTCCACAGTGAAATGAAGTTGTGATCACAATTCTAGACCTGATCCAACACATACTGAAACCAACAGGAGACCTTCTGTTGACTTAAATGGAAGCTGGGTCATGCCCTGAGCAGACACTACTGCACATATAACAAAACCTCTCTCCAATTTTGGATGGCAGAAAACATGAACCTGGAAACATTAAAGACCCCTAAGGTCAGAAATTGTCTACAACAAAAATCTAATACAGGAAAAACCAACAAGTGCACCTGTCTGCACTGCACTCTGCCTCTTTCTAGCCCTATCAACCCAGAATAAAATTGCATCCAGAGCAGGTATTTATAAAAAAAATGTAAAAAGGAAAGATCTTGGCAAAAAATAAAATCTGGGCCATAGTCTAAAATGTAGAATAACTATTCAATCTTAAAATAAAGTTTTCAAATAAAATAAACATAAGCTTGGAGAAATGAGCGTAGTACAACTCAGAAGCTAGAAAAGACTTGTAGCACAGTTTTATGCTTGTCAAACAGAAACGTCAACCTAGGAACTGAAGAAGGGAAGCATGAGCACCCCATGGCCAGTATCAGACTCCACGCTCTGTCAGCAGAACACCAGCAAACATCTGTATGTTGTTTTTAACATTCTTCATACAGCTCCTATGCAAAAAAAGTAACGAAAAAAGCTTACAGTGAGGGAAAGCTAAGCTATAAATGAAACATACAAAACAGTTCTAAGAGCGCCAGAGAATATAGAGAGAAAGGACCACAGAAGAGCATATGCTTTGGAAAGAATAAAACAGCAATGTTGGTATGAAATTGATTGTCAGGAAAAAAAAAACAGCAAAAAAGAATATTGATCTTTTAACAGGAGAGACCATTACTTTGGATGATACAGCATTTCTAGGCTGGTCTTCACCTTGTCTCACACATCCCCAGGATGGACGCACTATTATTTGAACAATTTGTAGGTGGCAGAGGCAGAGGCAGGGCAGACATGCTACCCTCACACTGGCAGATGTGTTTTGACATATTGCCTGAAAGTGATTAACACTCAGTAGCCAGAAATGTTTCACTCAGGAAGGCCTCTCTAGGCCGATCAGTTCTTCCACTCAACCTAAGCTTGGCAGGCTGAGGAAAGAAAAGAGGATCTTTACTTTAGTCAAGTTTTTTCTACATTTGTTTTTCAGCAAATCAAGAAACAATGACACAGGGATTTTTGGGGGATTAGTTTTGGGCTTAACGGATACATCCTGTATAAATGAAGAACAAGAAAATCCTGCAGTGCCGTGCAATGGGAATGAATACACTGTGCCACAGGTAATGGATGCATCCTGACAGCCTGGTACTGATGTAGGACCAAGCACTGACAAGGACCAAGAAGCCCCGAAGAATCTGTAACTCAAATCAGTTAACAAATTACTGCGCTAGAACCTTCTCCCTTACTCCATAACGTTATTCACATGTTTGACTATAACCTCTTCATTATACCTCATGATACCCATTATACTTCACTTTTCTGGATTAGCTTCCAACCCCATTTAAACAGTAGAAGAGCTGGGAGGGGGTGAATATCTCTGAAGGTAAAAAGCTGGCACTGCTGATCATAAATCTCTCGATATATCCACACGGAGGATGGCTCCATGCCATGCTGGTGACAGGCTTCCTAGCGCCAGCTGTTCCCAGCACGCCAGTGCCTCCTCTCCATGGTCCCCGCGCTCCCCCGACCTACGCAGGGGAGGTGCCGCCGGCAACGCGGGCCCCGAGGGAGACC
>VWYP01002971.1:246891-330676 GCA_013400435.1 Pycnonotus jocosus | reverse complement strand
GGCTCGGCTCGGCCGCCGCCGCTACCCCTGTACGAGCAAACCGGGCCACGACCCACCACCACCCCGTCTGTCCGCCCGCCCGCTTAACGCCTTTCCACGTCTTTGCCGAGCTCATAGACGGAATTCTGCAACCCCCTGGAGGCGTCGGGAACAGCAGCCGGAGCTCCCTCAAACCCACAAAAAGTTTCCTCTCCCTTGAGAAAAGGCGGCGTATAAAGTTCAGTCCCACGGGAAGAAGCCGCGGTTCCTACCGTCGCTTTCCCTCTCCCCACGCCGGAACGCAGAGCTCCGAGGCAGAACCGAGTGGTTTGAGCTTCCTTCCCCCCCACCTCGCCCCCCTTCCACCTGAAGGAATTTATGACACAGATGAAAACTGAAACGGAGCTGGAGCGGCGGCCGAGAGACGCAGTGATGTCGCCGGGGGATTAAACGGGGTGAGGTGATGTCACCGTGCCTGCACAGCAAAACGCACACATACACGCACACCCCCCACCCCCCGGAGGAGCGGGGCTGCCAAGGGAGCGCGATCGGCCCCACGTCACTCGTGCCACTGGTATAAATGCGGTCCCGCGATGTCCATGGCTGTCGGCGCGGCGGCTCCCGCGACTTGACTGCAGCCGGGCTCCGGGAAGGCAGCGCCGCTCCGCGCCCTTCGGCCCCCGGGACCCGCGGGGCGGCGGCGGGCGGCGGCGGACAAGCAGGACAGGGAGAGGAGAGGATGCTGCGCGCCTTGGTGGCGGTGTCCCTGTGGCTGCGGGTGAGCCCGCGGGCGCAGGGCGCGCCGTGCGAGGCGGTGCGCATCCCCATGTGCCGCTCCATGCCCTGGAATATCACTCGCATGCCCAACCACCTCCACCACAGCACCCAGGAAAACGCCGTCCTCGCTATCGAACAGTACGAGGAGCTGGTGGCCACCGGCTGCAGCCCGGTCCTGCCCTTCTTCCTGTGCGCCATGTACGCCCCCATCTGCACCCTGGAGTTCCTCTACGACCCCATCAAGCCGTGCCGCTCCGTCTGCCAGCGCGCCCGCGACGGCTGCGAGCCCATCATGCGCCGCTACAACCACAGCTGGCCCGAGAGCCTGGCTTGCGACGACCTCCCCGTCTACGACCGCGGCGTCTGCATCTCCCCAGAGGCCATCGTCACCGACGTGCCGGAGGGTGAGAACCCTAGGGGCAGCGAGAGGTGGGAGGGACAGCTCCCTCCACCCCCGCGGGACGCCTCAGGGTGGGACGGGGGGGCTGCGGGACCCCCGCGCTCCAATTCTGGAGCCTCTACCGACTGTTTTCACTCCCTGACGCACCTCTGTTTGCAGATGTGAAGTGGACGGACTTCACACAGGGCTTTATGGTCCCGGACAGACCCCTGGAGCCTGACTGCAGGAGCCGCGGCCAGGGTGAGCCTAGGACGACCCCCCACCTCCACCTCTCCAGAGACAGGGTCCCTCTGACACCCCTCAACCTTTTTCCCTTTCTCTTCCTTTCAAGAGCGGTGCAGGTGCAAAAAGACAAAGCCTACGCTGTCAACCTACTTGGCCAAGAACTACAGCTACAGTAAGTGCATGGGAGAAATGCTTCACTTTGCGTGTCCCACACCCTAAGTGTCCCTTCAAGTTAGGCAGCTCTGTGTGAATGCTGAACCCACACCAGGCTCCATTCAGCAAGTCTGGCATGAAAAGATTGCTCCTACACAGCCTTTCTAAGTGGATGTTTGCCGGGGGATACCTAGCTGTCCTCTTCGAAAATCCAGCTGTAGCACACACCATGTGCAGGCAATAGTAGTAATTGTGCAGATGATGGTGTGTTTCTGACAAAAGCAGTCAGAATGTCAGAAACGTGCACCCTTCTGCTCTGCAGAAAGGGTGGCTGCTGCTGCAAAGGTCACTCTAGTAAAAAGGCAATTACATCCGATGTGAGCGTGATGACTTGGCCAATTCCTGTTTTCATCTAGCAGGTAGAACAAATGGGTTTGCTGCCCAAATAAAACTTATTAATGTGAACTAGCTGCAGAAAAGTAAAAAGTTTTTAGAAATTTATATATGCTTTCACTTACTAGCTAGATTTATGTCTAGTGCAGAATTGTCAGAGATTAACCGAATTCAGTGACAATTTGCACCATCCAGCCAAGGAGATGGCCGATAGTTTTTTATTTTATGTTGCGTGACATATTAGCAATAAAAATAAGTATTCACCCCTCTTCCCCCTTGGCTTCCCCCTGCTGCAGCTTTCTGAGGGTGTGAGTCAGGAAGAATTCTAATTAAGATTAGGTAAATGCCAGATTAAACCTAGTGTCAATACAAAGCCCCTATTAATTATGTATTTAATATGCAGTATTGCTTCACTTTGCACTTTGTGGACATTTTCTCAGATAGCAGGTTTTTCTCCAGCCATTTATCCAGTTCTTCTGCAGTAGGGTTATAATATAATTTGATTCCTATTTGTTTGATATCAAATGAAAGTAAGTTTGTAGATATTTGCTTCTTTGTTAGCATGTTTGGTGGGAATAATCAAGCTGAACATCTAGCTTAGGTAATTGTACAATTTTTTTGTTCATTATAGCATTTTAGTTCATTTACATGACATATTCTTTTTATATAATTCCTTTATCTACAGTGCAGTACAATATAGAGATATGTTTAGGTGAAACAATGAAAAAGTTGCCTGAAACATATGAAAAAGTAGTGGTATCAAATGACTGTTCCAAAATGAAAGTCAGGTGTTAGCTGTGTAGATTCTGATTCCAGTGATTTCAGTGGGAGTGTTTTTTGAGTAAAATCTGTATGTTGGGGTCCAAAATTTAATTCCATTGAATTTATGAAATCAAGATTTTGTTTTTGAGATGCAAATTTTTATTCAGCACCTTCTGAGATAAATAGACATATTTATGTGGAAAATTAATTGACAGATGAGATTTAGTGAGTTGAAAATCAATCAATTTTTTTCTGAAAACCTTTAAAATAAGACATACAGCCAAATTGTACTTTCAATTATAAGAACCAATCAGTCTTGAAAATGGATTGTGAATCTCCAAAGCTGAAATTCCCTCACATGTTTTGGGTGTATTATACATGTCCTGATGAAGGTAGCACATAAACCCCAGACTGCATTAGAAGTGCTGGTCTCCTGTTTTCTATGTGCAAAGTTTATTCCGAATATTGTGAGGTTCATGTGAAGGCTTTTGAACTGGTGGATGGCAGGGGCAGGCTGATCACCCTGTGGTCTATACACTTCTTTCACTGAAGAGCATTTGGACAGTAGAATCCTTTCTATTTTGACTTTCTAGAGACAAAATCCTGTATGTAAAAATCATAGCTAATTTATTGGATCTGGTATTTCTCACAAGAGAGAAGGGATTAAATGCTGGAGTGGTAGGTAATGCCAGGGTTTGTGGGTACAATGTTAGCCAGGGATCATTTTAGAGCAATCTACAGCGTTTCATCTTCTCATATCCATGCAGACATGCAGTTTTCCTCCATGAAAGATAAAAATACAAATGATTGTATATTCAGAGTCAGAAAAACCTGTTTCAGTGTCTCATTTATATAAAGATCTCACTATTGGTAGAGAATCCAAAGGCACAAGGTGGAAAAAAGTATAGCTCAAGTAAATGATGGCAATCCTAGCCTAAATTGTTTCTAGCCTTCCCTTGTTTATTATATTTAAGAAAATATATTTCCTGGTTACAGTCTAGAGGAAGTGATTTTATTATTGAAAGCACTGAATACGTGACAACTGTCTGTGAGGTAAATTATTCATTACTTAATCAGAAATAGCCAGATGTGGCTGGAGAATGGGTTAGATTTATGCAAAGGGTTGTTCAAGTCTGAGTTGAAGGAGCTGTTTGTGTATGTGATTCCAGGCAAGATTGGTTGGCCTGATCTGGCAAAAATTTAAGCACATGTTTAATTTCATAGTTGTCAACAGGCCTACTGAAAACCAAATCGAGATCAGGCCTCTATTATTCTAAGCCACTGTTTATGCCCACACAGGCAGAAGTAGTTCTAGTTTCACAACCAAAACAACAGCTTCCAATTCAATATATTTTGTTCAATTTTGAGATGTGTTTAAATTTCTAAGACTGTTTATTGTTCTCACTCCTTTGTTTTTCTATTTGCAGTCATTCACGCTAAAGTAAAAAGCATAGAAAGAGGGAACTGCAATGAGATAACGACTGTGGTTGAAGTCAAAGACATACTCAAGTCTTCAACACCAATTCCTCTGTCCCAAGTGCCTCTTCTTACAAATTCCTCCTGCCAGTGCCCACCTCTTCAGGCAAAGCAGGATGTTCTCATCATGTGCTATGAGTGGCGCTCAAGGTGAGCCCTGACGATGTGGTGCAGAAAAGTGTTAGAGCTGGCTGTGGTAGATAGGAAGGAGGACCAGCAAAGCTCTCTTGCGCATCATAGGCTTGTTTTGCTGATAGTTTTTCTTAGGATACTCATACATGCACGGACATGTTTCCATTATCTTCACAGCTGACTTTATCCACTTTATCAGTGTCAGCTCTGCGCCATAATGTGGTGTTCACAAAATTCGGCTCATGCAAAGAGCAGAAAATCTTGTGGCGTTAGGTGCTGGCATGCTGCAGTTCAGTCACCTCCAGCTTGGGAGTGTTTTTTCCAGGACCACTTTCCATAAGGATGAGCTGCTTTGTGTGCAACAAGACCAATCATGGCTGTAGATGATGGTCTGTGTTGGCAGGACCACATGGAAGGCATCGTTCTGTTTCACCAAGGGAGTGGTCAGGAGATGATACACATCTTCTGTCAGCAGAGCTGCTGGAGTCAGAGCCAGGCCTCTCTGCTGGCCTGTCCATACTTTGGACCACTGCCATCAACAGGATGTTCCCGATCCCACAGCCATACTGGGACCAGCCAAAGCTGCAGCCATTGGAGCTCCAGCTCCTGGATGGCAGATGAAAAGTAAATACTCTCAGAGAAGCTTGCCAGTCCTGCTGTATGATTAAAAGAAAAAAACAAAACAAAACTAACTTTACCAGACCTTTCATCTGGCAGTCAGCCTAGCCCCAGTCATGGAAGGAAATCCAGCATGCTGGTCTGGAGGGGAAGGAGTGATGAATCATATCCCTGGTTCCTTGAGGCAGAAGGGGACATCCCATCTGCATTAGCACCCCAAGTGTACCAGTAGATGCCAGCAGAGCAGGTTGTGGTGCTTTAGGTTCTGTGTAGGCCTGTGTGTTGTTGTTTGGAGGCAGGGCCGTCTGTAAAATTTGCAGGCTGGTTTTGCATACTGTGATGTTGCTGTTAATTGGTCACACACACTTGTAAGGACCACAGAACATCCATGTGTGGAATGTGATGGGCCATGTCCATATTTTTAATGAGTTTTATGCTGATATTTTGGGAACATTTTATAGGTGTTTCTAAAATTTGCCATCAGATATCTTATTGCTTTAGCTTGTTTTTTGGTGAGCTAGCAAAACCAGTATTTTATTACTACCCATCTCTTTGCCCCTCCAGGTCTGGAAGTATTTTACAAATACTAATGTAGAGCCCTCTATTTGTGTTGGTCATTTTAGGGATACAAGCTCTGACTCACGTTGAAGGACTATGACCAGAACAGCAGTGGAGGAGCTCTGGATTGTAGAGGATCCTCTGGAGGCTGTTAGGAAAGGGAGATTTCATAAGTCAGAGATCACAATCGGTATCTCCATTATTATGGAAAAACATGCGATTTACTAAATATCTTGTGATGGTTTTTAAAGGTCATTGAGGTTTTTAATTTCATATAGTGTACTAAAATGGATTTGAAAAAGAAACATAAACTGTTATATGTGCTTCCTGTTGAACTCACTGGCAAGCAAACAGAAGGTTTTGAGTTACAGCAGTTTTTTAAAATGACAGAGGCAGAATGGGTGGAAGCTGTACCTCCTCTGCAGTCAATGGCAAAATACCTATTGCCTGTTGTGAGGCTTAGAGCCTCGCTGGATGATTTGATCTGAACCAGAGCTGTACCAGATATACCCCATGTTGTGGTTTCATTCATGGCCGTGTGGCCTTGGCATCAATCCTGTATGTTGCTCCTCTAATTTCTCTTTGGATAGAAAAGGAAATGTACAACATACTGGTCCTGATTCTCCAGGGTTTGCACTCATGTTAGGCCTTTTATGTTTTGTTAAACTGGATTCACAGTGGCTAATGACAACGAAAGGCAGCATTTTGTACTGCGTTTGAGCTGCTAAGAGCAGCAACACTGTTCATGGAAACTGAAGGTCAGGCCCTGCCACACTGTTTAACCTTCACCAGCCAGAACAGTGCTGTGTGATGTTGTGTGCATTTATAACAATGTCTTGATGTTTCCACCCAACACTGGTGTCTGAGTAAAAACCCCCAGAATTTTTAGTGAAATTCATATTTGGGCCTGGTATCTCAACCAACCAACCCACCAAAGAACACCAAAAAGTTGTCTCTAGGTTGGAATGTGAAAGGTGTGACATCAGACTGCTTCAGAATAAGCTGCTTTAGGAGCTGTTGAGGGCATATAATAGTCAGATTTTTGTTTTGTTGCTTTCATAACACCTAGACTATATGTTTTCATGCAGGAGCTAGCCAGATTTCACTGGTAGGCAAGTATGGCAAGTATCACTAACCACACATCTTCCAAATTCACCTTAAAGCACTCATTAAGCCGTTAGATGTAGGAAACACATACTGCCATCCTCATGTATTTCTAGGTAGAAATGGATACAATTGCAAGTGATCATATAATTATGTTACCATTTTTCAGCTAAGGTCTATTAGCTGGTGTTTGTGAAACAGCTTCTTCCTCAAAGTCAGAAGTAAAATACATCAGTTTAATCTACTCTTCACACTAACACACAGAGAAACATATGGTATCCCATCATCCCATACATAAAACCTGTCAGTACCAGTATCTGTGTGTGCATTTCAGCCCAAATCAATTTCAGCCCTGTGTTAAATCATCTGAAATAGCATTTCAGGAATTAAAATCAGAAATATCTATAACTTGTGTGTATTTTTTAATTTTCAGGTTGATGCTTCTTGATGGATGTCTAGTTGAAAAATGGAAGGACCAACTAAACAGAAGATTTAAGGTAAATGCAACCAAAGAAAAGAAAGCTGATATTCTTGATAAAAAGTTAAAACACCTTTGTTTTACTTCAGTATTGATTAACTTTGATGACTTTCAGATATCTTTAACTCCTCTGGGTATCATTATTTTCACTTGAACATTTTCAGCCCTCATAGTTGCACAAGTGAAAATTTGAATACTTTAATCTTGCATTTTAGGGTCTCTAAAATTTTATTTTTATTTAATTTTACCCTGTGGGATAATCTTTGTGGTAACTCTGGTTTCTTACAATAAAATCTAGAAGAGTTTCTTTCATATCCCTGCTACTGCAAGAAGTGATTATATGAAAGTGAAGGTCATATGCAGACTTTAGCCCACACTGGATAAGAAAGGAAGTTAAAATCCTCTGCACTGGATTAATGATTTTTGCTGCAATAAAGATTGCAGGCTGGAGACACACACTTCTCACCAGGTGCTCCCAGCTAAGACTCAGCCAAAGGATTGGGCATTGTCTCTGGATTCAGGCAACACTGGAAGGAAAAGCCTTTAGTATAGAGACATGGATGGCAGGCACAGCAGATGCCCCTGCTTTTTGTGGCTTTGGAGTAGCACTTGATATCACTCTCTACTTATAAATTCCTCTTTTTAATGGAAAGAAAGGATGTATTGAGAGGTTTGATTCTTCCTCCCACTTTTAGAGATGGAAGAAAGTTATTTTTGGAATTCAGAAAGGTTTTCAGGGCATTAAGGACACATGTATGTTTAAGGACATACACGTTTGTTTGTTTTAATTACAAATTGGTTGGCAATTGATAGTGAGGAGGAAAAGAGACACAGGAATCCATAAGCAGAAGCTTTTCGATTACAGACCAACTTCTTGCAGGAAATTCCATTCAGTGCTTCTCTCAGACCCTCTTCACTTACTCATGTGAAACCTATGTGTGGAAAAGAAAACATACTTTAAGTCTTTAAAAAAATAAATACATGGTAATTGCAGAGAATGCTATGTGGGATTTAGAAGAATATTGACATATTACTTGGATTTCTGAAATCCTTTAGCTGTCAACTTAATGGCCCGTTACTGGCGCACACTGTGTTTTAGTCACCTCCTCACACTGTTTTGTCATTTCTAATTGTGTCTTGAATCATGTTTGGGCATTAGTTTTCAGATTGTCAAATAGATGCATGACTGCCAAACTAAACACCCTTCAAAGCACATGTCATTTCCTCTCATATTAATAGTTTCAGAAACTAAATCCTCATTTAAGCATGTTTGAGTGGGACACAACTAAGTGTCTGCTGATAGTTTTGGTTTTATAAACATTCATTAAATGACTCTGACCACACAAAGCCAGTATGGAGCTAGGTATCAGAGTGGCTTCATTTTAATGCCTATTGTTAATCTCTGAAGACTTGCATCCAGATTTTGTCTTGAGTTACCACTTCAAATGGATGTTTTCAGCAGTCTGTCAACTACAGAAGACAGTTGTTAACATAACTGACAACATGGCTGGTCTTTTTTGTAGCCAAGACAAGAGTCTGAGCTGCAACCAAGTCACTGCAGAGATACTGAGTAGGGAAGTTGGAGAGCATTTCTCTTGCTCTGATCACTGGATAAATCTCCTGCCTTTAGGAGTTTCAGAAGGGAAAGATAATAGAGGGGAGAGATGAGACCCTTTCTGGGTCCTACTACCGGGTCCTACCTAGTTTTCCTTAAAATAGGTATTTCTGCTCCTAGAGGTGAAAGTCTGCTGTCTGTTGATGTTTTTTGGATCCCTCTGCATTTTGGAGAGCCGACCATTTAAACTTACTGTAAAAACCTATTTTGCAACTACTGCACTATTGGGTTTGAAAATCTGACAACTGTTATCTTTGGTAGGCTCATTGCTTTTCAAAATTTCCTGGGGATGCTGCTGAATAAAGCTGCAGGTGCATTGTTCAAACCATGACATTGCAACTTTCAACACTGGGATTGCACTGTGATCATTGCTATTGTTTGTCCATGACATGAGCTGGTTCATGCCCAGTCCTCTCACCCCAGGGAAAAGCAGAAGCAGACAGTAAATACCAGCTCCTCTTGTAGCTGTGTGCTTAAATATATGTTGTGAAAGGATAGTTTGATTCCTGTAGACTTTTCTGAGGAAAAGTCAGGTAGCATGTTCAGCAAAACAGCAAAGAAGGGCCTTGCAAAGGAGTTCCAGTGTGCTGGTCCTGGCTTTTTGATGGCACGGTGCCAGCTCCCCAGGCATTCATGTGCGGCATGCACACAATATAGGCAGTTTTCATTCCCTTCCATCTAACCTAGAACATGTGGAAGATTCTCCCTGCAATCAGCCATAACGCACTGACATCAATGGCCTTGCAATATAGAGCATGAAACTTAAAGGCAGCACTAGCATCAGTGGTTCAGGGTACCTTTGATTAATATTTATGACTATGTCCTTCTCTAACTCATCCTCTTTGTCTTCTGCATTTCTACAGAGGTGGGAGCAGAGACTGCAAGAACAAAAGCGGCGAACTGCACGCAGTAAGAACCAGAATTCAGGACGCAGTGGCCAGAGTGGAGCCCTGAAACCGCAAACCAAGAACACCAACCCACTGATCAGTGGCCCCAAAAAGGCTATTAAAATAAGAAATGGCCAGAAAGAAATTAACCCCAAAAAAGTATGAACGTGAAATTGCCAAAAGGAAAGACTTTCCCTGCAGGACAAGGGTCACAATCTGGCTTGGTCAGCATGTTTTAGTAATCTGGAACTCATCAACTTAAAAAATCATGTCAGTTTCTACATAGACCTTTTTGCTGCACTTTACTGTTACAAGGTTTGCTTATCGTTTCAAGTCACTGCAAGCCATAGAGCGTAGGTTTGCACTAATATGAGATAGGCATATTCCAGCTGACTGAGCTTTATCTTTGGGCTCTGATTTCCCATCTAGATAGAACTAGCCTTGGCTGCCAGAAGTTTTGACTCCTTGTACCAGTTGCCTGGTCTGCTTCCCTGCCAGATGTTGGAGAGCTGCATGGAATTTCTCTCAGCTGGTGTAGTATTAGTCTGTGAGTTAGTCTGTGAATTCATTGAGAGCTCACTAGACTCAGGAGCTGAGGAGCAGCAGAAGGATGGTAACCTCTGGCAGATATCTCAGGCAGCAATGACTGCAGCTGCTGGAGCTGAACCTATCTGCTATTTGGAATCACAGCCCTTGTTCAGTGTTCAAAAGCATAGTTTACCATTAAGCATCTGGGTATGCATTATGTGGGTGCTGAAAATATGGTTACAATGATAGTATTTGATCTTGTGGGTTTATGTAGTAAAAAGTGCATTCAAAGCAGACACTTAATTTTTTAATTGTACTTCAGGCTGGCTTCTGTTGTTCTAATTTCAAATATATTTAAACATCTAAATGAAAAATCCGTATTTTTTTGAAAGGACAGATTAAAGTGAACAGATCTGTAGAATTCTTAAAAGTAACACATTTGCTGTAATATAGCTTTTCTATGAAAACTGGAATAGAAGCTTTATTCTAAAGATAACTGACAGCTACTGTACAGTATTAAAGAGAAAATAGGGCTTCAAGTGGCTCAGTAATAATTTGGATAACTTTTTACCATTTGATACCATATTTCTAACCTTTCTCTGAGAATAAATCAATAAATCAATAAATAAGCCTTGTCCCTATTAATGAGCTTTTCAAAGCAACTGGCTATCTGCAGCTTTTCTTATCAGAAAGTAACATTTACCATGAAAAGGGTGACAGGAAAGCAGATGCTTTTATTTATGCAGTAAGTTTACTGACTTAACCTTTTCTGTGTGAGGTATTAGAACAGCAAAGGTGATACAAATCTGATCAACATGACTCATGGCACTTATGCGATTCCTTCCAAGGTGTACTTGGATGAGGCAGCATAGATAACACGTTCTGATTTCAATTTCATGCAATACACAAGAAGATCACTGACATTAAGATCAGAAGAGCTCATGATAGATGCCTGAAAGACCTTCAAGATCTCCTGCAGGAAGACTAAGGAGTAGACTGGTCAATTCTGGTAAAATGAGGATTTTTATAATAGAGTTCTACATCAGAAAAAAGAAAATACTAATTCTGTGCAGATTATCATAATGGGTAACAACAGGTCATGTCAGTATGTTGATCTTTGCTATGACAAGAATTCCAAAGAAATTTGCATGTGTGAAATTTACAATAGATTATGCTGAAGTGATTATGGTAGGAGCAGTTATATATTTGCTCAAGCAAATAGTCAAGTTTTGATAATTTGCTCAAGCAAATCTGAGACATAGATGCCAAGTTACAATGTTTAAAACAGACAGATGTGTTCTAAGAAAATGGGCTAATAGCACAGAGAATAGTTCATGGGAGGAAAAAACAACCAAAATTGTCATTGGTGAGCTTTGAGCAACTGGTTAAAATATACAAAGGTCATCAGTTGAGTGTAGCCCTACTGGTAATTCTGGGCAGGTGCAGTACTTTGCTAACATGGAACGTCTGCAGAATTAGATCTAAAATTCTTTCCAGATGCCAGGAATGCTGAGCATATATAGCATCTATTGAGTTTAGTAGGAATGATGTGTGTTTGACATGTCTAAACAAACAGAATACAAGCTTAGGTGCTTAAATACAGCCTACAGGTGGAACCTTAATCATGGTTGGTGAAATGGAAAAACTGAAATGGAAATCAAAGGAGACAGAATTTCACTTGCAGGTGACTAATTTAGGCGAGTTTGAAAATGCTGACTTAAATAAGCATGATCTAAAAGATCAGTATGATTGGAAAACTTCTTGCTTCTAAAGTTTTATCTACTCTGTAGCAGGAGTTCTTAAGCTTTGATTGCCTATTAATCCCAATTTAAAGTACCCCAATAAATAATATGTGGTTAGCCGTTAAAGAATAATAAAGAACATCAATGTGATGTTGAAATAACAAACACTGAAGTCATGATATATCACTTAAAGAAATTTTATTGTGAACATAGTCAAATGTGGTGTTTGTTAAATGACAGTTTTGGAACAGCTACCTAGACTCCACAGCAACATCACATACTATTTTACAACTGTTAAAATGAAACTTATTTTCATTTTATCAGAGGAAAAATCATACAAATTATTTCTATCATTAGATTGACCATTCCAGAACACTGGAACAGACATGGATGCCCCAAGCCGGGTGTTTCCAAACTCCTTAATATTTTTATGTATACTCTAGGCTGATTAACTTTCAATCTGATATGGTAAAAATATGGAAGAAGGAAAGGCAATACAACAAAAAGCAGGGGATGTCATAATACAAAGAACAGACATTCAAGAGGCAAATTAATAAGGTAGTATGTTTTTCCAAACCCATTTTTTCCTATATTTTAAGAAGGGTCGACCCAATTCAACGCAAATGCAACTCATTCTATTTTGAAAATCCCCTACAATTATTAACTCCCTGTGTCGTGAACTGCCAGCTGAATCCAGACCCAGAACATCTGCACCTTCCAGCTTCCCTTACCTTGGCATGAAATAGGTGTTGGAGCAGTTGGGGGCTGTTTGAACAGGCAAATTCCTCCCCAGAGGGTCCAGTCCCCACCTCTGCTCCCTGGCATGTGGCAAAAGGTCAGACTCACCTCTTCTCGTGCATATCCATGGCCAGGTGTGTCCATTGCTGTGCTAGTGCACTCCAGCACTGGAGTCATGAAACCTCAATTCAGCAAAGGGGGGCAGATAGCTTGCTGATGGATGAATGTAATTACTGTAACTATTTAAAGATGAAAAATTAACAGGCCAATTCTTGAAGTGTTAAATGGGTTTTTTCTCAGTGTTGCAGCTGCCTTCTTACTGAGGGGCTTGGCACTTTTGTTTAATATAAAATAAAAATTGCCTGGAACATTAAACATATGCTTCTAGTGGGTTTCTTACTACCTCCCACACACATGTGCCCAGTTTGTTAGAAGTGCCATTCAGTATTTTCACTGAATGTTCTAACCTCAGTTCCAAAAGAATGAAACCTGAAAAAATATTTACTCTAATTGTGAATGATTGGCAGCATTTTAGAAGCTCACTGTAAATGCAAATCAAAACTCTTTAATGAAACACATTTTTGAAAAACCCATAAACCCCCATCCAACAAGACCTGAATGACCCGGTCACTTCAGTGTTACAACTTTCGCCCAGTCAGTGCATATGACTGAGAAATCCTTCCTAAGCAAATAAAAAGAAGATTTTCCTGTCCAAAATACTCAAACAGCTCTTAAATTCTTTTATCCAGGTTACAGAATTGTAACCTAGATTCCAAATGAATGAAACCTGAAAAAATATTTATTCCAATTATGCACAACCGACGCATGCTTTTTGGTTGCGCTTAGCAGTTGAATGTAAATGCACATCTGAAAACCTTTCCTCAAACAGATTTTTCTGGTAAACTACATCAGCTATAATTATTTTTTTAAGTAAATATAATCTATCAATATGGGTCAACAAACGTTCAAAATTATGTTTCTGTTTATAAATACCCCCACCCCCCAATAACTTGCAAGTCATTAATTTCTATAGATGTGCATTACTTCTGATTAGAGCTAGCCAAGGCTTTCCAGAAAGATTGCAGTGCATTTCAGCTGCTGACACTGTATTTCATGTAACATCTCTGAAATTAAACAACAGCCTTATTGGAATGTAAAACAGCATTTCAAACTTATTTGTTGCATATGCAGTAAATTTGAGGGCTTCCAGGTAATCTATTAATATTAGATTGGTTCTTGCTGCTGCCAAAAGGCTTGTGGATAAACCACTATGGAAATGAGCATAAAGTAAGGGAGGGCAACACTCCTTTTCTCTAGATGTAGATATTAAGATCAAGCCCCAAAAATACCTTAAATATATCAGGCAGGCTACATCTGGTAGAAGGTTAATGGTTGTATCAGAGTAACCAAGAGATGCCTCACACAGGACACCCTAAGTATTTTGATTTCTTGTGGTTACAGTGATGAAAACTATAGTTTGTAGATACTCAGAGATACTTCAATGTGTATTTTCTGAGCAAGGTAACCAGAAAGCTGATAATTTGCTCACAAAGACCTGTGGATAAATACTGAACAGATACTTGCAAGGTCTGACTTGCCAGTGTAATTTGTTCAGCAGTCAGAGCAAAGGAAAAACAGTGCAGCAGTACAGAGCCACAAGCTGATTGACTCCATCTTCTTGGCAGGGAAAAAAAGCTTTTTCTCCACTTGTCTTATTTTTTTAATGTAGTAATTCGGTACAAAAACTCAGTACAATCAGACATACTTATTCTTCTAAAACAGTATTTTGAGATTTATAACCTTCTTGTTTATCATTCTAAACTGAAACAGATCTTTAATATAGTCTTTAGTGTCAGGTTATGATTTCATTAAAGTTCCTAAACAAGGAAATATGTGGTCTGTGGTACAAATAAACATGCCCTGTGGTTCCATTTCTCTCCTGCTGGGACAAAAATCAGAAGAATAATTATGTTATCTTTTGTTAGTCTTGGAAGACTTATAATCAAATCTTTGCACCACCTAATTCTATGATGAACTACAAGATGTTTTCTAAATAAACAGTTGTAAAGGCCACATTCTCTTTTGAACTGGCATTTAGATATGAGATAAACTGACACAGTCAGACTTTCTGTAAGTTTTATATGAAGCAGTTTTCTGTAAATTTAATTGCAGGAAGATTTTAATCTGTGAGACTCCATGGAATTTATGTTGGAACGGAGTCCTCCTGACTCTATAAGTCAAATGATTGCTGATCCCACCAGAAATGTTCAAATTCTTAAAAATTGCATCCATATCTATGTCACAGTAATGTAATTTTCAAAGAAGAGTGGATGGCAGTATAAATAATGTGTGCAATATCTACAGGGTGAGTATTTTGATTGCCATTCTTTTGAATGCATATTTTGATAATTGTACAAAAGTTTGTTTCTCAAAGATATAAAAAGATATAAAAGCTTTGCAAATCTGAATCTCTTCATCATCTGAATGAAACAGTTATGCTTGATATTTTAAGATGTATCTGTTAAATTTCTCCTCACCAAAGCTGCTAGAAGACTTTAAAATCAAGAACATATTTAGGAGAAAAAGATGAGCATAAATAAATGGAATGTTCCCACATTTCAGTTTGGGTTTGAATACTTGGGCAAAATGTAGAAAAAAACTGTCATAGATCCATGCATAATATTTCAATGGAATCTACTGGATAGCTTTAACCAAGCACAAAGCAGGGATTGTAATTGACAAGCATGGATATGGAATGCCAAATAGACAAAATCCTTCAACATCCAATAATCAAACCAAACTGACAAAAATGTTATATTGTTTAAGAATGATGTGATGCAATATGAAGGATAATGGTTAAGCAAGAGCAATAACAGTATACAAAAATTTGCCATACTTAAATAGGCAGAGGCAGAGCTACGGTACCACCACAGCAAAATGAAATTTCTCAGACCAGAGCAAAAAGTGGTTCACAGTATTCATAACCTCTGTATGATTCTTACCAAGCTCTTTGATTGTTTGAGCTTCCACCAGACATGTTATGGACTCTTAATAACACATAAACGCATTTTGCTATTTTCAACATTTTTGCTTCTGTCAAAAAATAAACTCACCTAAACTTTCAACTTTTATTTGTCCCACTGGTTGAGAAGCCGTTAACTCCAGCAAAGATCTCAGGAAATGAGCTGAATTGATGTATGTGAAATTGCTCTACTCAAGCAACCTACTCTTTTCCAAGGCTGCTTTTTGGTTTAAAGTACAGCATGCCAGGACTCGAAAGACCCAGAGTGCTTAAATAATGCCAGGAAGAACAGTTTTAATGAGTTTTTGAACTAAAAAAGGAATCCAAAGAACATACAGCAATCCTGAAGTATGTTTCTCAGAATTCACCTCACTGAGGTGACATATAAATTCTGCACTAATTACAACCTCCTACAGGCTAGTGAACCTCAAGCTGAGTTTATGGCAGTAAAGCAGCTGTAGGTGAAAATGGGCCACCAGGAGAATTCTCAGTCCAACTTCTGCTGGAGGAATGTCTATAATAACAAATGCCCCATCATAACAGAAATATTTGTTAGGAAGCTCTTTATAGCAGCTAGTTGTATTAAATACAATAGGAACAGTAAAAAAAGCATGAGATGGACTTCATTCTTTCTATGCTTAAAATCTTCAGTGCTTAAAATCAACAATGTAAGTAAGTAAATTTCTTTAAGTGAATGCCATTCTTTAAAATCTCAACCTTCAACAGACTCAAACAGTGAAAGTGAGAATACATCAGCTCCAGAATAATATTTGTGTTCTTCATGAAGGCCAGCCAAGTTAGACTGGACAGGATATGAACTCCCTAGTTTGGCAAGGAGGTACATGTCAGGAATAGCTGTTATGTAAGGGCTGGCTTTATATTTTAGTTCCTCTGATATATTTGAATTAAGTAAATGGGCTGGAAAGAACCTTTTAGTTTATTATCCTACCTGTGGCAGTAATCATTAGAAGATATTTAAGAAAAGGACAAATAAACAATGCAAATGTTTTTCAAAACCCTAAGGGAACCAATAGACCTTAATAGCCCAGAGCAGCCTCACCAGGGATGCACACATATACAGTTGGCCAGTGAGCTCCATTTGGCTCACATTTGGAACTGCAGAAGTCGATCTACAACACGGCAGATGTGCTATTAATAGTTTTTTAATCACCCTCCTTGACTTTGTCCTTCCTTCTTCTTTTTAAGGTAGCAATACACAAAACACTTTAGAATCCTTGAACTATTGAAAAGGCATAAATCTGTTAAAATGATAATAGAAAAAGCATCTACAAAGCATACATAAAGTAACCATTACTAATGTCAAGCTCCTATCAGGTGCTACTTGTTACATCAATATGTTTTGCAATATGAAAAAGGTGATAACAAAAACTGCCCAACTATAATTGGGTGGATTATAAAGAAAACTAAATGTGCTTATGTAGTCTTAAATATAGTGGTTGGGTAGACAAATACATCTAATTACATAAATATCAGTTTTCAGAGACTGTATCTGAATTGTTTAGTCTGCATCCAGCTCTCCAAATGCAAACCGAATGCTTCTCGCTGCATCTTCTAGATTAGAGGATCCATGAACAGCATTAGACAAAATATCGTGTGCAAACTGAGCCCGAATTGATTCAGGACAGGTCTTCTTTGCCTCTTCTGGATCAGTTGGACCCATTAGATTCCTCCACTCTTCCACAGCATTTTCCTTTGATAAGACCATTATCACTGATGGACCCCTGTAAAATCAATATTAAAAAAACTTTTACACTATTCTGATATTTCTGAGATGCAGACTTAGCTTTAATGTGAGAGGTACTGTGAAAGGTTATAATAAGCATTGAACTATCTTAATTTTATTGAACTGGCTAAATATTAAAATTTGTTTCTGCATGTTTTGTTTAAGGAAAAATCCCATATTTGAAAGCCAAAGAGATTATGATGATCAGATATTTGAATTTTGACTTCTTGTCCAAAAGACTTTCTCACCCAATAATTTCTGAAGCAAGAGAATAGATACTGTTTTTTACCAGCTATATACTAACAATATTATGAGGAATATATTTGTCCTGTGTGAGGAGAAGAAGAATCTCATTGAAAAGCAGTTCCTTTTTAGGGAAAATAAAATCCAAAATAAAACTACCCATAAGTTTGAAAATAATTGTAAATCTCCCTTTTAAAGGTGGTGTATTCTGTGCTAGAAGCTACTAAACCTGCCAGAGAGAGTGACAGGTTGTAAAATCCTTACACCAGTTGTGGTGTAGCATGTTTTGTTGGCACTATAGAAAGTATGATGTCTACTTACATACCTCAGTACTGTAAACCAAGACACTTACTGTGTCATACAATTCACCAAGTCTTCAAAAAAGGGTTTTCCTTCGTGATCCTTGTAAAACTGTGCAGCCATTTCACGAGTTAAAGCTTGTTCTTTCACCTTTGAAATGCTAAATCCAGCGTCCTTAACTTTTTTTATAATTTCATCTAGGAGAATAACAAACAAGATCATTTTTGATTGGAATGGTTTAGATGCAAAAAATGCAAATCCCATACACCCAAACCTTAAAAGTTTCAGAAAATACTACATGCCTTTTTCTAAAAAAATCACCAATAGCTATTAGAATTCTTCTTGCAATATCAAACCAAACATGGACAACATAAGAAACACTTCAACAGTTATGTAAAATAGGCAGAAACCATTGTCACTGTATTTCCATCTTGATGCACATATCAAACCCAGATTTTAATAAACTATGCCAATAGCATTCGCTGTTATTTCTCACATTGAACAGAATGTGGACTGTAGTTGTAATGCTGTGTCAAACATCAGCTGGCTGGCCAAAATCAGTGCGGATTGTCACAAGAGCAGACGATAGACCCACAAAAGCCCATGGTGTATTAGCATTAGAAAGATTACCGAAATTTGTTAGGACAGAATAAAATGATGCTAAGTAGAGGGTCTAGGTAGAGGATTTTTAAAGAGTGGCAGCAAACATCCTTAAGGCAAAATTCTGAATTGTACATAGTGCTCTTTTTATTTTGATTTTTTTTCTCCTTATTCCCTTAGACTAAGCTACACCAAGAATGGCAATGCATTTAACTGAGCAAAGACCCCTTTTGAGTCAGTAGAGATACCTGTCTGAAATAAGTAATACAAGTTTGGCAAGTATCTCTCCTTTGACTAATAAAGATGCTGGGTAGTCTGCAGAAGTGCCTGGCCCTTAAACAGTTTAATTTAGCTAGGAACTCTATTTCTTCAATTCACCACTATTCTAATGAAGAAAGACATATAGGCAGCTTAAGCAAAAGAAATGTCACATTTGAGATCTCAATCTGGATTATGCAAACTGTCTAAAAGTTTGTTCTCTGCACAGAAAATGTACTTCAGAGACCAGAAGAATGCTTTTGATGTGATTTACTGCAGTGTGCATTGCTAATCTTTTGCAGAAATGATTACATCACTAGATACAGCCCATACTTTCTAAATGCCTTACCTTTATGAGTCTTAACAGCCTCAGGTTTGATTAATGCAAAGGTTTGTTCCTCAGGGAAGAAGAACTCCAGTTCCTTCTGAGCATCGCTGAGTGAAGAGCTGCCATGCAGCTGATTGATAGGTACATTTTCAATCACGTACTGTGCACGCAAACTAAGAGTCATTAAAAGAGTGAAGTTACTTAAAAGCATAGCCATTTTGAGCTCTGAACTATGATTAGTCTTCACCCAGGAAATATAAATTAGTGTTGATCTGGAAGTCTGAAATATGAACACCCTCCCTCCCAACACTCGTGCTGTTATATTTCTGAGAAATAGCACTTATTTTTTAATAATGTGGCACTTCTGTCAGCAGCAAGTAAGATGATACCATCACAGTTTCCTAGAGTGATGTGATAAGCAGGCAAAACTAAGGTAAATATTCTACTGATGCAAAGTTTTTAATAAACTACAAAAATATCGTAGAAGTTTTTCAAGAAAAAATAATAGTGGTATTTCAAGACCCCCCCTTCCCACTATTAAGAACAGGTATTACCAACATTTTTTCTCTGACTCAAGAGTTCCCGTTTTACTACATTGCACTTTTTAAAACTCAGATTTTAATTTTAATTTTAATTTTTTTAATTTTAATTTTAATTTTATTTATTTAGCAGCCATTATATCTCGAAAAATGCTGCAGTTCCTATGTGTAATACACTACTACTTCCAAGAAAAGCTTTAAAAACTGCAGAAATACATATCTGTTTCCAGATGATGGCACTATAGTTACACCAGTTGGAATGTGGAATGAGATGAGGAATGCGAGAGTAGGTTGGAAGCTGTGAATGATGGTTTACTTCTGTGACTATTACCTCTCTGGATTTTCCTTAGCCTCTTCAAGAGTCTTTGGGCCTAGTAAACCTCTCCAGTGTGATACAGCATTTTCTCGTGTTAGAGCCAATACAAGAGTTGGACCGCTGTACAAGGGGAAAAGTAGCATTAAAAAAAACAATAAATAAACTCTTGGAACTTTTAAAAAGTGATTTGATTATATACAGCCCAGACTAGGAAAATGAGCCCCAGTATTGGAGGACCTTAAAACTAATCTGATTGTTTAAACTGGTACAGGCTGATGAAGCCTTATGGGGCTTAAATATGAATATAAATTGCAAAGTTATTGTGTTTTCTCACAATGGCAAGATAGAGAAAGGCTGATCATGCCCCAACCATGTCACAACTTCCTATGAAGGGAATGTCCAAACATGTGTATCCCAAAGTATCCAGTGCACAGCCTGGTTGAAGATTTCAGAGCTTTCCTACAGAAAATGTAAATGCAGCCTTTTCAGAGCAGACCTAAACTGTTTTCACTCAAATCAGTGGACTTGGCCACTGAGACATCATACATATAGCAATATGGAGTAGCTAGTAACTTTTAAAATCTTGATTTTTAAAAAATTTATTGTACTTGGAAATTATTCCATTATCTACAGTTATCTGTTCCTGTTTTGTCTTATACTAAACTTTTAGACACATGTATCTTGCAGCCATGTATTATCCAGGAAGTGTTCAACACCAGGTTGAATGGGACTCTGAGCAACTTATTCATGTGGAAAGTGTCCTTGCCCATGGCAGGGGTCTGGAACCAGATGGGCAATAATGATCCCTTCCAACCCAAACCATTCTGTGAGTCTATGATCCAATAATTATTTAATGTGAACATTTCAGTCTTATCTGATTCTATAGAGATTCTACAGATTTACATTCTCCCTGTTCATTCAGTGTACCTGGTCATTTGCTCTAGAAGGACTGGGAAGTAGTCTTGACCTATATGCTCTTTGTAAAACGTACGTACTTGTTCCTCAGATAGAATTATTTCTTTCTGCATTGCTATTTGGAAACCATCATCCTTTATCCTTTGTAGGATGGACTCTGTTAAAAATATTGAAATAATGCTAAATTGCCATCCATTCATTCACTTGCACGTTGTAGAGAAATGACATGGACTTTTCAATGACAATGTCAGTTTTTTTATGGGTGAATTTGTTTCCTAGCTAAAGAACAGGAAACTAATTTTAAGCAACTACTAGGAGGCATCACTAATTGCCTGGACACTCAGAAAACTGATCCTCGTTGTCTTTAGACTTTCATTTCCTTTAAAAAACCTCAGTAGGAATTCCTGACTGAGAAATGATACATGTTACTACCAGCAAAAGAAGATCTAAGGAATTTGAATAGGTGAAATGTTTATTTAACAAAGTCTTACAAGACCACATGGGTAAGTAAGCAGTATTTGGCACAAGTCAAAATTACCTACAAAATTAATGTGTAATTACATGAACTGCAGAACTGCTGCTCTAAGGAACATGCTAGACAACCATAAGGAAAATAAATTCCCAAGGAGAGACCAAAATTGTAGTCTTTCAGCTCTCTGCACGTAAATTTGCTCAAGTACAGGGATTCTCAAGTTAGAAATGAAAATACTATCTGAAACATAGGAAGAAATGTAAGCATATGACTGAGAAGAAAAGTAAACTTGTTTCGATGAAGCTTCAGGTAATGGGGTAGATTTTTTAATTTAATCTGTAAAAACACTTTCTCAGTTTAGAACTGCCTTTGAGCAGCACTGCCTCATGCATGCAGCATAGAAAATCTTGGATTGGATTTTTTCCCCCTTGCCATTGATCTATCTTGAGCCTGCTATTCAAGAATATCAGCTACCTTATTATGGTGAGAAATCTAGTTCCCTATATTAAATTTGAAAATATGAGCTTCTCTGAGAGGTCTTCTAGAAATATTTCATATACAGAATTTGTTGAAAAATTAACCAAAGGAACAAAATATCATTGACATTTGCATTCTCAATATATGAAAAACATTAACCTCATAACTTCATTCCAGACAAAGATTACTGCTGGCCTAATGCTGGAGGGGTAGTATAACCTAAAGAAATTTCATTAATTGAGTTAGAATTTATAATTCCAAATTGAGACTATTTATATACTCTCAATAGAAAATATGGTTATTAACACTTACCTCGCCTTTCCTTCAAGAGACTAGGTCTAATTATGGCCAAAGTCCTTTCAATGTGATGTTCTCCCTCACTTATATCATAATTTGGGAAAAAGAAGGCAAGCTGTCTGCTGGCATCTTCAACACTGTCTTGCACATCACATATATTTACCAGACTCTCAGGTTTTGTGAGTCCTGGCAATCTGATGGAACATTAAGTAATACAGTATTTAAGTCACTGCTTAATGTTGTTAACAAGCTGACTTTTTGAAGACGTACTTTCTTAAAATTTAGTGAAACATAAGAATAGAATACAAAATTAAGTTTTTATTAAAATCACATTCATGAGTATAGTAACATTTCTGAGAAGAGAATTATTAATCTTCTCAAAAAGTGCCTGATCATGTGCTCTGAAGGAGAAATCTCAGACAGGCTGCTTTAACAATTCCCCTCTAGCTTATACAAAATAGTTTCTCTGTTTCAGGAGACAGAATTACTATTGACAAATGTACAGTGTATAATGAATGATCAATAGAAGTCTTGTGCTTAATTCATGTACAGCATCATTATAAAAATGATGGCACTACAGAGTTGTTGATAACAGAGACACTTCTCATTGTTTCTTCTTGCCTGTTTGTTTAGCTGTGTAAATAAAGTCCCTCTTGGCCACTTCTAGAAAATGCAGTATTCCCCAGCTGTACTAAATTAATGCAGAAAGGGATCCAGCAGGCATCAACAAAAATGTCAATTACTATAACAAATTAATTTTCGGACAAAGTATTTAAGCCCATGTTGCTTTAAGTAAATGTCTTGTCTGAATATAAAACCTGATCCAATATTTGAATTTTTGTGAATACTCTATTGTCAGAGACTGTGTATGCAACCATCATCCTTAAAATTCTCTACAAACCCTTGGCGTAGAAGAAAAACACACATTTCAAGATACCATGGTTGTGAACAGCTAATCCTTACAAATTTTTTGTATGATGAAGCAGGGTAGGGACACAAACCCCAGTACCCTTCCCTTCTCTGCTGGCTTTTACAGTGTTCCCAGGGAGAAGAGCATGCCTCAGGTGTGCCCTGGTCTGCCCTGGGCCATACCCACAGCTTCCCAAGAAACATAGGGGTAAATATGGGAAAGAGTGCAACCTTCAGTCGACAGTGCAGGCAGTCCCCTGGCATGGGTGAGCTAGAATTGCAAGGACTACATCAGCTTTGAAGTGTATTCATCATTCCTGCTGTTCTGAGAACCCACCGAAGATGAGTTCAAAGGGATCAATGACCTTAGCTTGTCATCTTTAACTAGGAAGCAAGGAATTTCTGAATTCCCATGAGAACTGTGGTTGCACCTCTACTGGTGGTCCTGTGAAGGACTGGACAATGAACTCTGCCTGCTCCCTGGTCCTGCACACATGGGCTCATCTGCCTCTGTAGGAACATGCCTTGGTTTATGGTGTGATTTGAACACTTTGACTGAATCATAGATAAACATTTTCACTGGTACTTACTTGACTGTCTCCTCAGGCTCACCAGAGTCACTTGTTTTGTGTAGATCTTTCCATTGAGGAATAGCACCAGTTGGTTCTTTTTTAGTGATTATCAAAACATGGCATGGTCCAGTCATCATGAATTGAACAAATGCATCAAAGTCAGGCTAAAAAACATAATTTTCCCCCCTATGAATTGCAAGAACTCTCAGTTTGTCATCAGAAATGAGACAATTACGTTTTTAAAGTAACTCATACATTCTTGTTCCCAACTGGCATTCACATGCATTCCTCAGAACTCTTATAGATTGTTTGGGAAGTTTTTTGATCAATCCTATGAGACATTATCAAATGTCTAAAAAAAGTAAATCTAGATAAAGAAAGTCATGTAACTACTTTAAACAAGTACTAGATGTTCTTCCAGGTTAAAATGCAAATGCCAAGAATGAAGAAAATTATCTAGAAATTCCATATGATCAGTTATTTTCTGGCTGTAAAAATATATGTCAGATAGATACATACTCTCACATAGATGACATTGGATTTTGGGTTTGTGCCACATTACAGCACCTAATAGACAAGGTCGAGTCATTGCAGAAATAATCTATGCAGCACTCTAATTTTCTTTCCTACAAAGGTCATAACATGTTTTAAAATCAGTATAATTTTATTTTGATAAATAGTGATATGAATTTAGCTCCATGTCTCAGGATCATGCACATTTAGATAACAGAAGAACAAAATCTTTTAGTATTTAATTGGAGGTCAGTTTAAATTGGGAGGAATATTAGATTGCTACATAGTGATATTTATATGAGTCAGTGAAAGAAAAGGGAGGGAGAATATCTCCTTTTTTATGTACTAAATATACATTAATTCAATTCTTCAATATACTTTACTATACAGAGTTTTGCAAGCACATCTGGTAACAATTATACGTTGTACCTGTTCTTTTCATTTAGGTTTTTAGTTTGTTTTTACCTCATCTTTATTCCGGGCATAAAATACTCTGATTTGCTCTTCAGTAAGCATTCTCTCCTCATCTGCTTTAATGTCAAATCCTGCATCTTTAATCTGCAATTATTCAGTTATTACTCATGGGCATTTGAAAATGGATACATACAAAATCATATGTTATTGTAAATCTAAAGATTGATTGGTTTTGGAAGCTATCTGAAATTTTAAATTCTCTGAAATATTCAAAATATAACTGCTATCTTTGCCTAAACTGAACTTCCAGCCTTTCAAAGCACTTCACTAAATTTGGGATTATAATACCCCTAAATTAATGTTTGAGAAAAAATGTCGTGCAGTTCATTGTAGCACATTCATTCAATAGTTAAAAATCCCTTTTATTTCACATTGAATAAACTCCTTTGGATCACTGTGAGTTGTTAACATGCAACTTATGTTGCAAGATATTATAAATTGTATTGTAACCATAGTAGTCACATAAATATGCACTTGTTAGCAGTTTTTCTATTAGGCTAAACTACTTGGCTTTAGGAACAGCAAATAAAGAAAAATGAAATCTACTTTGTGATTTTCTGTTTTAAGCTTGGTTACTGCGCTAAGTGCAAGCATTTGTGAGTGATGCACACATATGGCTTCCATCAAAGTTCCCAGTTCCATGGGTATGAGTTTTGTACCGTATACAGATATTTTACCAGCACAGGCATTATCCAGCCCCAGTACTGATGATACCCCAATATTAACCTGTGTACCAGCACCTTGCTCTTTAAAAGCCCCTGTTGCTGCTGCTGAGTGTTTTCAGCCTGCCCAACAAGGCTGGCTGTGGAGCCAGAGTTGGAAAACACACCTCATGAGCCAAGCAGCAGCTGCTCCAGATAAATTGTTTTCAAGCACTGCTTTTTTTTTTTTTTTTTTCCCTTTACTGAGCTTCCTTCCTTTCCAGCTAAGGTATAGTAATTGCAGAAACAACATATAGCAATCAGATTCCCTTTCCTGCAAAGGTCACTGTCCGTGTCATAATACTTTTTAAAATTGTTCTAATTGGGTCTTGATATATATTGTTATAAGACTTTTTTCTTTTTTCTTTTTTTTTCTTTTTTTCTTTTTTTCTTTTTTCTTTTTTTCTTTTTTTCTTGGTAACAGAAGAAATATGAATCAATGTCTAACCTCTGCTGGCATAGGATATTAAAGAAATAATATAAATTTAGATATCATATAATTTCAGGTAAAAATTATTGTGCTTTTATCATCCTTAGCAGAGGAGCTTTATCATATTCCATTCCAAAGTCTGAGCATAAATTAGGATCTACTTAATCTTACATTTTGCTATTACGCCTCTTAAATAAATATTTTAAAATTCTCTCTACCTTTTTCTTAATTTCTTCTACACGTCCCGCTAAGACATCATCAGGTTTTATAATTCCAACAGAATAAGTGAGTACTTCTGAAAAAGGGAAAAAATAACGTGCTAAGTAATACATTCATCAAAATAAAGGGAATCATCTTTACTGGACCTGAAGTTTACCATTAAGCATTTGACTGTAACTCAATCAGATCCCAAAAACTGAAGAAGAATTTGAAGAAGAAGATAATGAAATGATAATGAAAACAGCAGACTACTACTTGTTACTGATACTAGAAACACTTAAGCAACTGCATGTGTTAAGGAAAATATTACTGCCAAATGTTAGTGCATTACAGTGTCTGAGAGATCCCCTAACCTGAAGCTGAACCTGAGCTAAAGCTCTATTTTCTGATTTTCTATCATGTTTAGGTTTTGGGGATTAATGTGAAGTCTGTAGATAAATGCTAAATGATAGTTACTGTACTTCTAGGTCTCGCAGGGTTTATGAGAAAAAATATAGGCTACTGCTGAGGTCAGGAATATATAAGTTGGACCATCCAATTAAAAAAAACCCCAAAACACGAAGTCGAAGGAAAAGAGATGACGTGACTGTGGTCTAATGCCTCTCACAGGGAGAAAATAAACCAAACAAGATGAAGAAGAAGGAGAGGATGGAGGAGTTTGTTCCATCTCAGGGTTGTAGAATGTAATTCTCTGCATAGATGAAGCAGTAGGAACATTCAGTAGCCATAGATAACAATAAAAATAGAAAAGATGTAGGTCTCAGCTAATGACAAACCTGAGATAAATCAGAGACAGGACTTTTAAACAGGATGGTGCCTATTTTTCAATCTTTTTGGAAGCTTATCCTGCTACTGTGGATTTATATTCTTATATAAAGCTGTTATTAAATCTAATCTAGTGAAGGAGTAATCTGAGATAGAGGGCATGCCATTTCTTCACAGATTAACTCTTCCACTCCTCTCAGGTTAGCCCCATCTTAGTATTCCACCTCAACAGATGTACACAGCTCACACAGGGACTGTGTAGAAGTGACTTTCAGGCCTTAACTTTACACAGGAAAATTCCCTGGCACATATCACTTGTCTAAAGTCTGAAGGTTCCCAGTGTGGGGGTGAAAATATTGATGATGACAGTCCAATGCATTAATTCCTTACAGAAGAAATCTCAATCATAGCATTTCATTAACACTACCAAATGAAGGTCTATTAGTGCTAGACATAGACAATTATTAATCCAAAGACATTTGTTCTATTTCTTTCCTTTAACATTTCTAAAATAAATCAAATATATTTACCCTCCTCTACAGCCTCTTCAGCAGACTCTTCTGAACCTTCTTCATGAAAAACGAGTTCTTTTATCTAAGGTAATTGCAAATGGAGTAAAAGTAAAGTGCAAAAGTAAAGTCACCAAACACAGCTGTCATATCTTTACAACATATTTATCTTAATGTAAGAATGGATTTGCTACCCTGGAAAACATGCAATTCTATGAAGGATCTTTGGTCAGTCTGATTTTCCTTAACTAAATTCAGTTTGTTAGAAAGCTCTTTTTACTCTTAGTGGAGTTTTTTCATCTCCATTTTAACAAAACAAGCAATGAGACATGATTATTTCCCACATCTTTGTTTCATATGGTGCAGTTCCTAGGTTATATATTAAAAATACTTAGCCCTGAAAGAAAAAAGATAGCTAAAACATTTATGGGCTAATGGCATTTTGTCCATCTCTCTATTTCTTACATTGCTAGGCTAACCTGTAAATTTGTTAAGTTTTTATAAGGTACTATAATGGAAATTTGGGGGGTTTGAGGAGGACAAACAACAAGAGAGGATTAATGCTGCTACCACAGCTGTGAATTCCAGCTGTGGGATCTTTCACAGTGCAGGCTATTGAGGTCAGACTGAGCTGTCCTTATGTCCTCATGTCCTCATGTTACCTGGAAGTCAGGAGTCAAAGGTGATAGAATAAACTTGTTGAATGGCCTTTGTTGAATGGCCTTTGTTTTTTTTGTCCAGGAAACTGCATTCATTAGGTTCAGAGCAATCCCCATGACCTTGAGCAAACTGATATAGTGAAAGATGAGACTCCCTGTGGCAGGAGGGTTTGGACTAGATGGTCTTTAAAAGTGTCTTAAAACCCAGATAATTTTACTTGATTTCTAAATAAAAGAGCACACCATATATATTACTTTGTTGTTCGGACATAAATACAAAAAATTAAACATTATCTAAACACTATCATAGACATTTACAGAAACAGTGAAAGTGTAATAAAAATACACATTTGTGCATAAGTATCTGGTTTGTGAGTACCTCAGCACGTTCCTTCTGTCCAGCTGCAATTTCCCTCTCTTCTTGCACTAAATCTGTTACTATCTTAGTTATGAGAGGAGCATTTACACCTTTCACCATTGCAATAATTTTACCATGCTGTTGAAGAGAAAATAACACTCTCAGTGAGTTTTCATCACTTAATTTACACATTTCCTTGAATTTTTGAAATATGCAATATCTTGCTAATTTTTTCCAGCTACAGGATCATTTCCTATGCCCACTGAAGGGAATACCAAAGCTACTACTTGCCTCTATTATTTCAGAATGAAACTTTTGTGCATTTAATTCCTTGCTTCCTTCTTTACCAAATTTTCCATGTTTGTTTCTAGGCTCAATACTGATAATACAGTTGGAAGCAAATGCAAATTTGGATTTTACTTGTTCTTAATTTCTGTAATATGCAGTTTTCCATCTTTTTTCTCTGTGCGTGTGTGACTTTTCAGTGTATTCTCTACCACATTCAGGTGCACAGTAGTGAAGCTAATGGTGACCAAAAATACTGCTAACATGTCTAGGCAGCATTCAGATTCAAACCTGAAATTGTCCTGAAAGTATCATTATCCTTGGTCCCCACTTACGGAAATTCAAATCGTGGCATCCTCAAGTTAAAACAAACCCCACCTCCTCTTAAGTGAGCAGTGCTCTACTACTGTGTGCTAGGAGAACCAGCTTTCTGTGTCCATCAGTGATAGTAATAAATATGTAATTAATTGCTACAGTTCCTCAACTGTGAAAATACAATTTTGTTTGTTATCTTAAAAATCTTATAATGACAGGAAATGTAAACTCTCCTTCCATGATGAAAAGTGTGCATAAAATAATCATTTCAGTGTAACCACACGTAGGCACTTTATGTAAGGCAAACTTACCTGGATTTCTCTCTAACTACCAAAACAGTGACTACCACAATTCTTCTGTGGCTGCATGTGCAACAGCCACAACAAAAATATGCTTGAGAACCACCAGATTCAGGCATGGGAAACAGCTCAAGCAAACAACATCAGATAGTACCATCCTACCTAAGGTAAAATGTAAAGATGGGATTTATACAGCTTCACATCTATTTTAAAATCTATTGGGAAGTTAAGGTAGAAGTGTAGGCAGCACATTAAGAGAAACTGATGTGATGTACTTACAACACCAAAAAGAAACACAGGTTCACAGCTCTTCCTAAATGGTTTCAGAATTTCGATGCTGTCAGCCTCTGCCTGAAATCAGACAAAAAAGATTATTTGCCTACATAAGTGTGTATGCATATACATGTATAAAGGGAACCTTTTTACTCACAGGAAAACCTCACTCATACATACTTTGGTGCTGCAAACTCAAACTGCAGCCCTAAATATGACTAACAGTCCTTATAGTGGTGAAGGAAAAACTGTTTTGGAAATGTGGGATTGTCCTCCCTTTGTATTACAGCAATTAATCATGGAAAAATATCTTTTCTTGATACTATTTTCTTGTGTAGGCTACAATAACATATCTAAATGGAGGAGTCGCCAATGTAGTCTTGATGGAAGAGAATATTCAGTTTGGTTTGTTTTTTTTTTTTTTGTGAAATGTGGTCAACTGTATGAAAGCACCTGAGATAGCCTCGGAACATAATTCCCTGCCTTTTTCATGGATTAAAAAATCATGATTTTTTCTGAAAAGTTTTTTCATCATGGAATTTTAAGTTTTCACTAACATGAAAAAGATGAACTTGGTCAAAATCTTGGATAAACTGAATCTGTGAAACAAGTTTATCTACTTTACATATCAGATATAAGGCACTCATATATATATATATACATATATATATATATACTGCTGGTGTAAACAAATATTTTTACTGCTACAGTTATGTGATTTTTTAAAAAAATTTCCCCCTTTTTGTTTTCTTAAAAATGAAATACAAGGTAACATTTGCAAAAAAAAAAAAAAAAAAAGCAACCGTTTTTCAGGTATATGAGAATTTTAAATGCAATCGTCCAGTGGAGAGACCTAAAACTAAAAGTCATATGGTCTGGCTTTTGAATATTTCTGCAATCTCATCAAAGAAAACAAAAGTTGTGGGATATCAGCTCTTTTTTATATTTTAGCTTCTTGCATTTTTATTACCATTTCTAATCGACCTTTAAACAGTCTTTTGATGACATATGCAGGGAAAGCAACCAGGCCAAAATTATGGCAACTCCGTATAAGGACAGTAAAATGAAATCTCTGCATATGCAGATCAGAAGATATATTTAAATCAAAATGTAAATATGGTCACACGCAGGATTTGTATCCTTACCGCAACAAATTGTAGCATATTGTCTTCACTAAAGTCGATCCTTAGTTTTCTGAATAAATTCTGCACAGCTTTGCAAGGACCACACCAAGCTTGATACACATCTATTACTAAAATGTAATAGTTTGGAATTACAAACAGATGACTTGAGGAACTTATAAAATGAGACATTTATGTTTGGGTTGTTGAAACAGCACTGGGAAGGCTGTTCACATGGATCTTTCTTCCAGTCAATGAATGTATCGTGAATACATCAATGGATTCAGTGGATACATTTGTGGATACATACTATTTAATTTCAATTACTTCTGACATTGGAAATCTACTTCAGAATACTATTTGAGGTGATTAATCCAAATAGCAGCTTTTCTCTCATATTCCTTTTCCCTTTATTTTCTCTTCTTTTCCCACTGCTGGTTTTCATTCTTATCTAGACCTTTATTCTACAGGAATTTCACCTCCCTGAGCCTTTGCCTATTACTATCCCTCTGTAGATATGATCCTGTTACAAATTTTACTTCTTTTACTGAAAAACAGTTCCCAAGAGACATAGGAGACATTGTTATTGGACTAAGTGAACTGAAAACTGGGAATAATGCATGTCATAGAACATGCACTCTCTGGAGTACTGCAGTAATTACTAGTCTGTGCAAGATTTTACCCACGGAAGCATCCAACTCCCTACCATGAAGAATACCATATTGGAAAGGTATTTTCAAAACATTGTTGTATAGCAGCATATAAAAATAAAATTTAGATAAATGTGATTTTGATGAGTATTTATCATGTAAGATACTGTGTATTCTTAATTGTAATATACGATTTTAAAAGTATTTCCCAACCAAAAGAATTTCTATGATTCAATGACTCTATTATGCACCTTTATAAATATATATTGATATAGCCTTTATTTAAAAGATATGGCACTAGTCTTCTAGAATATCTATTAAAGATAATATATAACTATGAAAACCTGCACATATGTCCATGAAAGGTTAAAAAGAAAATATCAACTGTTAGTACCTACTACACCCTTTGTCAGCAGCATTTCATCCCACTGGTTTTGATTGCTTATTATGGTCTGAAAAAAACCACGAACATTTTAACATTCTAAAAAGGCAGAAAAAACATCTATTTCCCTCTAAAGTTGTTCAAGTAAATAGAATTTATACCTGGAGCTGGATTTCTTTCTTCTTGCCTGCCATTTCCCTGTGATCGTAGAAAAATATTAAAATTCAAAGCACTTAAAAAGTTTTTTTAAAGACCATGTGACATACAGAACTGATTTTTATGGTTCTCAAAGTGTCACTGCCTTCTGATTCCCTTAGCAATTAACTCAACTGAAGCCCCTACAATGATGTTAATTAATGCTCCACTTCAGGATTCTGTGGAGAAACATAAACCTTGTTTGCAAAACCCACGTGGCACAAGAAACAGAAGAAAATTTAGTATCTTAGTCTGTTAGGATGTTCAAAAATTTTGACCTCAACAATCTTTCAAACTTATAATCACTCTGCTCAGAACAGCCACAGGCACTTTGATGGGATGACAGCTGCTGTAACACTGGACCATTTCAGAAAAATATTGATTAAAGAGCTTCAACTCTAATAACATCAAATCCGTCTTCCCGTCTGCTGGGATACATGAAAAGCAATGACATAACTAAACTTGTGCCCCATAACTAAACTCCCAACTGAATCCTGCTACATTCATCATTCTGTCATTAATAAATACTGTCCTTCATATATTTATGATAGACCATTAATTGTGAACTGGACAGAACAACAATCGCAGTTAAGATACATATGTGGATGTAGTTTGACTTCAGCATGAGCAGCTTGATTTTCTTGAGTTCTTAGTTAAGATGGTCCTCTTTGCATCAAGGAAAAAGATAGTTGCCCCCATGAATGTGACCTCCTCTGGCACTGTTATTTGAGAAATTAACCAGCAAATATGTCCAGGGTTTGAACTATCCTGGTACGCTCATCAAAGCTGTTCCCTTCAGGTCACAGATTGAGGCATGGAATCCAATATGAGAGCTCTTACCCTCAAGCTTGTTTCACATTTCATGTAAAAGTGTTGTTAAGGATTAAAGTTTCGAATGCAGCCTTTTTTCAAATCCTTTAAACCAGGTGGTGGTACTAAGTATGGCATTAATTCCTATCTTTTAAAGACTCTTAGGAGATGATGCTGACTAGTGACAGCAGAGGCAACTGGCAGATGGAAATATGTCATATTAGTAGGAAATCTTCATCAAAATAACCTATCTTTCATTGTTACCTTCTGTCACTGAGCAATGACAATCAATTATTTGCAAGATGAGTTCTGCAAAACATAAACCAATACATGAAAATGGTCTATACATCCCCATAGTTCTACATATGCTCCCCAACTAAAAGTATGCAGTCATACACACTCAGATGGCAAAGCAAAGCACCACAGAGCAGACACCTGCTCTTGTATGAAAATATACAAATGTGCACATTAGTCTGGCATAGTAGCTGTATATGACAGACATGTGAAGGCTATACATGGCATCCATGCTTTTCAATAAAATTTTCACATGACATTCTCAGTAATGCAGTCAGTACTATACTGATTAAACCTGAACAGTCAAGCATGTTTTCTCCTTTGTCTATGATACAGCCAACATGCTTTTCTAACCTTGACAAAAGGCATTTTTCTATCCACACTTCATCATGGATGTGCAAACTCTGCATCTCTCACTGCACTCTTTACAACCAAAACTGCTTCCTTGAACTAGTCAGACATAGAGATAGACAGATAGATAGATGCATGCTCAGATACACTGCCAGACTGATATTCCAATATGCAGTCTTTGCAGTTAGCCATTCAACATCTTAGTACAAACCCTCATCACACGTATACACGAAGATACCCAAGAGCTTGTGAGATTTTGACATGCTGCTGTGTGTGTGTGCATACAGACACATAACACACATAAGCTCTTGGATCCTTGTGAGCTCCTAGGTGGCACTCTGGTAGATCATCTACCCACACACACACAGACACAGAGAAACATGTGAGTGAACAAGTGCACAGACACACAGGCCAGTTCAGTGCCGACAGTTCAGAGTGACATAACCAGGCAGAGCTCCCAGACACTCGTGTATCCCGTGGTTTGACACACAGCCTGCACAGTGAGCACACCACAGCACAGTGCCTTGGGTACCCCTCAGCCCTGAGGTGGGAGTCCACTCAGGAGCACACAGGCCCCCCCCCAGCCCCCTTGCACCTATCCAGGAGCAGCCGCTGGCCTGGGGACACTCGGTGGCCACCCAACTGCCACCCCTCAACGGCCCTAACAGCCTCCCCATCCTTTATCCAACCCAGCCCCACCTCTGCTCCTTCTCCACTGGGCCTTCTTCCCCCATCACCCTATTTTATCAGCTTGGGGTTGACAGGACACAGGCAGCTGGGATACAGGCATGCTGAGATGGAAATGGGAAGGGTGCTGGGGAGTGAAAAGTTGTGGGGAAGCGTCACCATTTCCATTTTTTTTTTTTACCCCAGGGAGCGTCAGCCTTTTTCTTTTAGCATGTGACAAAATTAGTCTTGGCACCCAATTAGTGATCTACCTTCACTCTTTCTTACTTGCAAATTGTGAGACAATGGAGACTAAAAGAGGAAGCTTTTAGTGGTGGTGCTGGTGACCAAAATAGAATCTCAAAAGCCAAATAGTGGTGACTTGTTGACACTCTGAATGCTGAGAGTTTTGGACTCTCTGTGCTGAGAGGCTCAGAACTTCAGGAGAGCACTACATTTGACCTGAGGCCTTAAAACAGGGTTCCAAAAATGAGTGTTAGTACTGAGATCATGGGGATGTAGTTTGGATAGTATTGTGTGATCTCACAGGATGAAAACATTAGATTTGGGATTTTAGTGTATGGTGATATATGCATGCCAAGATGGAGAACTTTGGGTATGGATTAATTTTCTTTTTGCATCTTCTTCATCACCTCCTTCTTCATGGGTTTGGGTGATTTCTTTGATTGGTTAGTGAGGTCTGCATTGCAGACCTTGAGTGACAAGTCATTGGGTCAAAAACATAAATAATATAGATGTCAACAGTTTATTGGATAATTCAGACTTAAATAGCTTTGAACAAACACCATTTTGGCTCACTTTCTCGACTTGTTAGGGAGAGTACACATCTCATGAGTTTATAATAGATAAGGATAATAAATTTCAGAGTGAGACTTCAAAAACAACATCTCCTGAGTTTTATTCACCCTGATCTTGGAGCAGGAAAGAGACGGGAATTCCAACAGTGACTGCCCATGCTCATTCACTACCAGTGCAGGTCTGTCATCACACTTTGCAGAAAAAAATTACCATTTTAAAGATGCACATTTGCATCTCAGGAGCCCCCAGAAAGTCACAGAAGATAAAGGCAAAACTTATTCATGCACATAGAAAGCACGATTGGTCCAGAGTACAGTGGGGCTATTTTCACGTATTAACTCTTACAGGCATCACAACTGGTGGGAATTTCTTTGTCAAAGTACAGGCTTGAGAATGTTCACAAATCGAATGTCAGTGTCTCTAAACTGCACACATTTCACATATGGATGTTGTTACAGAGCTATAAATTGTCCGTGCATCCAATTTATTTTTGAAACCCTGCCCAGGCATACTATGTGCTGTCATGTGTGTCTATCACATCTTAAGAAAATCTAGTTTCAGTGACTTTCTTGGAGCTTTTCTTGAGCATTCTGGTACTGCTCACCAAAGCATGACTTGCAAAGCCTCAAAGGAAAAGTTAGCTTTATTTCATGAAAATAATATGAAGAAAAAAGTAGGGAAAACAAGCTCTTAGAGGCACCAGAACAGACATTCCTCCTCACAGTTAATTCTTCCCAAGCTGAAGGATGTTCATTCTGCAGTAGTGGGAATGAGGCAGTATTTCCACAGAGATGCAGCAGTTTTCAATGCTGAGATTGTGCTATGTCCTAATATCTTGGATTAGATCAAGTAGGTGGCAAGAGAGATTTTGTATTCTGATTGGAAATAATGTGTTTATATGGCAAATATAAATCACTTCCTACATTTTTTACTGGAAAACCCCAACTTTGGAACTAGTACAAGCTCTGCATTGGCCTGCTTGGGAGTGAGGGAATGCCATTGAACAATTTTTATTTTCCTGCATGAAGTAGGAAAACCACTTTTGAAACCTTCATAGACATACAAAATTGGAAAGAACTACAAAAGATGAGATATTTATCCCAACTGGCATGAGGAAGTTAAAGATTCAAAGACTAGGCCATGTTTTTGAGATTTCCTTCACAAACTGCTAACTTTTTTATCCAGACCACTTTCTTCATGAACAACTACTTTTTTATATATTACAAAACCTCCCCCCAAAAAAGTCTTGAAGAGAAACACTAGAATGAGGTAATGCTCATGTACCAAATGTTAAAAGGCTGACACAGCCTGTTCTTTAACTGCTCTGTTGGAATGAATTATATGTATGCTTTGGATATCACAAAATAGTTAATGTAAAGGGATTTGGTATTTCAAAATGTTGAGAAATAAAAAACATTATCCTTCTTTAGGCTAGAGAGTATAGTTCTATAAAATCTTTAATGAATTTAATGATGACATACTTAGCTTATGTAGACCAACAGTATTCATGGTCATTATAAAAGGCATCCAGAGAGAAGGGGTTAGGAGTTTATGAGATTTTTCCCTGAATCAAAATTATTCAAGTTTTGTATAATGTATATGAAAAGTATAATGAAAATATGCAATGGATAAACCACAATGGAGTCATGATAAATGATTGCATAATTTTTCTGAGTAACTTATAAGCTATTTCCCTCCATTTTGTGCATACCACTTGATTTCAGGTCTGCTCTTTGTCATGAGCTGTTAATGTCCAGAGTGACCTAGTTCCAAATTCCTAGCATTCTTTTACAAAGTTATGGAAAGTGGTTGTACACCCTGCTGAGACTTGTAACCCTTGAGACAAAACTAGAAATGTGTTTTTCCTGCTAGTCAGTCTTTCTGTGTGCCCTAGCATATGCTCAGAAACCAATGCATATGTAGCTCTGATGATTACCTGCTTGTAAACACAGTGGAGGCCTTGATCACCTTAATTTATAAACTTTTGTGGTCTCGTCTGTGGGTCTGTAGCCCACATGCATGTTGGTGCTACAGTATATTCAATCTATGCCCTCTACATGTTAGATTTCCTGTGTGTGTCCTGTTCCTTCTGCCTCTCTGCCTGGATTCACTCTGGGACTGTTCATGATGAGGGAACATCTGATCTTCCTAGCTGTTCTGCAGAACTGTTCTTAGCCTGGCAGTGTGGCAGCCTCTGAAACTTGAAAGCTGTGTGTGTGTGTGTATTGGCTTTTTCAGCATCAGCCATAAATAGACCATGCATCTGATAGCAGTGGAACAACTTTCTGATTTCTTATATTTTTTCTGTAAAACAGAAAGAAAGTATGTGAAATGGTGGACAATTTAATTTCTTGAAATCAAAGATAGCAGTTATGGTTTAGAAAGTGCAAAACTGAAGAAAGTGATTTGTACTGCTGCAAGTGCAGATCTGTGTCTCACAGTTGCTGGTAGGGTAATTCTGCGCAGTAGAACTGTTTTTGGTAAACAAAGAAAGACCATAAAATAAATAAATGAACAATATTATGTGAAGACTTACTATGACACATCAGCTTTTGTACTCTCAGGGTGAGAGACAAGGTGACTCCAAAACCAGGCAGTTCACTTCTGAGCAGCAGCCCAAGACCACCACAAGTTCCAGTTGTGGAGGTCTGAGCAAAGCAATTAGTTTTGCCCATAAGTGGTGACTGACACAAAGAATTTGACAGCTTGTTTTTCAGGAATGACCCAATGTTGTCAGTGGTAGCCGTGTTGCCCTAATTTGCCCTACAGACAACACGAATGGTAGCCCTAAAGGAAGTTACTAATACGTAAAGTTTTGCAGAGTTTGTACCACAAGAGATGTTCATGAATGTCAGTGTGCAATATATATAAAATGAACAGATGAAAAGGAACTGAGATAATTTAGTAATTAAGACATCTTTAGAGATATAGGCATTAATCCTCCCAAGTAATATGGCTATTATCTCTGGGTCTTGATTCCCTAGAGCAAGAAAAATCAGATATTTTTTATTTTACCTTACCCTAGAATCTCAAAATTATGTGAATAACAGCATGGTTAATAGCGTTGGATGTACGCATGATACTTTTATTTATTTTTAATTACAGCCTTTGTTAAACTTTTGAGTTTAGTAATTTGAGTATTAATGTTTTCATGCATTCATTTTTTTGTTATTCCTTATCTGTATATTGATTCATCTTTTGAGTATATGAATGTGTGAGACATTTGACACCTTCCATAATGATTTATAGACTATTAGAGTGTAACTTTGGGAGCACCCTTTGTAGCTACAGTATGTGCAAACCCATGAACCCAAGAATTTAGTGAGACATAATGAGTTGTTTCCAACAGCACAAGAAACTGGTAACTCTGATTTGTGTCATACCTAAACCACCTGAAATCAGACTAGTAGTTTGCTCTCTGGCAGTATCAAATGTACTGATTCACCAGATTCAGGTACAGTTTTCCACTAGTTATGTGTACGGGTTAGCCTGCTATTCAAAGAGAGATAGAGAAGTCTGGTCTTTGCAAAGGGATCTAGAAAGTGTAAGAAAATGAAGAAAAAGTTCTTCCTGTATATTGAAAAACAAACCCCATGGTAACCATGTTACCATCAGGTAAAAAAAGTGGGTTGGTGGATAAGTATTTTTAACTAAAGTTAGCTGGTAAAGACACAGCAGTGGTTTCTATTTTATGAAACCTAAAGATCTCCAGAGCCCCAGTTTAAGAACCTCCAGAATAGTCAAGATGCCCGAGCTGAACTCAGACCTCTCTACGTTTTAGGGATCTCCAACTAGTAAAATTTTCTTGCGTATTCTTGTTTTGACAGAGAGAACTTCATCTGCAGAGAAAATCCAAACATGTGAAAAATGACTGAAATATGTGAAAAGCTTGACTATATTCATGGTAGTAATTCCCAGCAGGACAGAAAAAATGGAAGTTATTCATCCTGATACCTGAAGGTGAGCACCAAAATCTCCTTGAGGAAAGATTTAGGAGATTAGAGAATACCAGGCCTGAAAATATGATGGAAAATTACATGAGTACTTGAATTGTGATATAGTCCAAGCAGAATAATCTGTTACATTCCAGCCATGGGACAAGCTAGCAGTATCTGCACAGCTGTTATGGGGTAAGAAATTTTGTAGCATGTGAAGTACTGTTCCTTGCTAAGATAGGAGCAGAAATTAGACACAGTAAAAGAGCCACTGAAAACCTTGCCAGAGGCTAGTTGAGGTAAGTTTTTATGGACATAATGAATACAACAATCAAGCAATTGAATCAAGCAGTTTGGCTTCTGTGAGTTTGTTTTGCTTTTGTATTTAAATTCCCTAGTAATTGGAACTATGTGGTCACTTAGAAGAAAAAGTAGGATAATTAGAGGTTTATAAAGAAATAGAGTGCACAAGGCAGAGGCTGTTGAACAGACAACATTGAGAAGGCCAAATGTTAACAAAAAATTTTTAAAGTGTTCTGAGCCTAAAGAACATGTCAAAGGAGTTGAAACTTTTCAAGCTGCATTCATGCAAGCTTCTGCAGAAAAAAAATTACATTTAGCTCTTTATTGACTCTTTCAGACTCTGATTCAATTCATGCAAGTAAAAAAGGCTATAAATTTCTAAACAATTTGTTGTATATCTGTTCAAAGTTAAAAGTATTATTAGGGCCAGAAAATAGTTCTTGATACAATGTCTTCGTTCATTACACTATTTAGCCAACAGAAGATTTCAAAAATAAACCCCAGTCCTTAGAAGATTGCTGATTAGAAATGGTGACTACTGGTGTGACATTCAGAAGCATTTTAAATGCTGGATCTTGTTTCAGGTGCCACTTTCACATCCAAGGGTTTATGCTGGTTCAACTTGTTTGATTGATGCAGAATTTATCTGTATGTAGCAGAGCTGCACAGGCTGGCAATAGCCAAGCTTTGCATCTGGCACAGACCAGCTTTTTTGCTAAGGGGATAATTTTGAGAGATAAATATTGTGTACCTCCCCAATATATGACAGAAGCATGAGATAACCACAAACAGTCATTTCTGTCATAGGTTCCTGTGGCTGGGAAAAGAAAATCAGAGGTTTGGTCATGTAGTGAGTGTTCATACGTCAAACAGGGTGGTCACTGGGACAGAGTGTAATAGTCACTTGTGAGCAGAAATAGGAAGCCTTTATGCTGCTAGTGATGTATTTTTAATCTATAGATGAAGGTCCCACTGGAAGAGGATGATACAGAGCAAGCCTGTGGCCAGGTGACTCATCCTATTTGTGAGCTGAAGCTTGGGTTTCTCCCGGGGTTTCCAGGACAGCGTGTGCTAGAGGATCAGAAACCACCTCTGAGTCATCTCGAAACCAGATTTTCCTCCGCTGTTGTGGTTTCCTTCCTGTGTCCCTGCTGTACACAGTGCATGAGTACACTTCATGTGCACAGGAGGTGTTCCTGGCTGCAAGGATCCCTACTGCACACAACTCCAGTGCCTAACACCCTGATAGTCCCATGGGATCATCACAGAGGTTGGATAGAGGTATAACAGACTTGATTCCTCTGTACAGGTCTTGAACACAAAGACAGATATGAAATACCTATATATCCCAGAGAATTATCCTCACTGATCAAATTTAATGGACTTCAAGACCAAATCTAATGAATTTCACTCTGCTGCTGAACTGAAAGTTTATGATATTTTCTTTTCCCATGCATATTTTAGTTCTAGAGCTCTGTGTGTTACTGATAACACAGAATGTAAATATATAAATGCAATTATAAGGGCATTATACCTATCTGCGAGACTTTTGCTAGTACCTTTCTTTTAAACTATTCTTTCTCCTCTTCTACATATAGAAAAGATCTGTCATGTTGCCAGCAGTTATTTGATTCTTAAATGAGAGAGGTTCTATCTTTATTTCAATTATGGAAATAATTATACAGGCTATAAAATAATATACAGTCTATAAAGTAATCTTGTTAAAAGTAAGTGAAGGGGTTTTCAGATACTTGTTTCAGTGTTTTTCTCTGTAAAACAATACAATAGTGTTATACATGTTTCTACTTTCAGCATTTTGTATCTGCTCAACTGGTCTATTTGTTTTATAGGAGTAGCTATAAATCACTTTCAACTTTGAACACAATGATAAGATTAGTTTTAAAATCTCATTGCATACAGTTTTCACCTATATTTTTTCAATGCTCTCAATTATGCCAAGTTAATATATCTCATAACTACTTCATAAGTTTTCATTAACTAAAACTCAGAAATTTGAGACTTTTATGTTCTCCTAATTTCACCACTTTGCCTGAAATTTTCAGCATCAGAAACACACAAAAAAAAGCAGAATTACTTTAGTTACAAATGGCAGAAGTGCATTTTCTCTTGTATAAAATTTGTGACAGCTGTTTATTTTTAATGCAAGTCAAGTGTTGTATATAGCACAATGCAGTTATCAACAGACCTAGAGTTTTAACCAACATACTTTATGAAGTCAGAAAATCTTTCTTCTGCATCTCAAACTCACTTGTAATTTTAACATTAAAATATAAATGTATTCCAAAATAGTTACAATACAAAACTCCATCTCCAGGTTCAAAGTCCTACCACATTGCTCACCTTCAATTGGTTTTTTTCACTGTGTGATCCACATTAGACAGGAGTGGTGACAGCAACCAGGAGGGTTCAACACACCTTAATCCTAGAAAGTTATTCCAAAGAGAGCATTTGATATTAAAAACAACTTCTTAAAGAAGAATCTGAATAACAGAAATTTGTCTTTGTTGGATGCTTCCCCGTGACTTGGCCATTTAACTAGACTGAAATGTTCCATGCAGCATTTAAAATATTTTGTCTCTGTATGTGTAGGAACCTGGCAGTAAAACATAGCCATAGCAGCAAGTTGCAGTCATACTGAGAGAAAACACCCAGAGATGTCTGCTCAAGCCAAGTGGAAGTTCTCAGATTTTCTTGTTTTCCTTTTAATGTCTGTCCAGCATCCATTCTATATTTTTAAACCGTTTGCATTTATACTACTGCATTGAACCATGTGTGAGAATATTCCCTGGTGTTGGACTTGCTTACTGAACCTGTAAGCTCTTAGAATCATCTGTAAATGTGGTGAGTGGTCTCAGAAAAGTATTTATCCCTGACAGCCAGGGATACTTTTACTGTATTTACTTTTGTGTGTATACACATACTGTGTGCATGTTTACTTTTCATAAACATCTGCTCATGATGTGAAAGTTGACAGGGGTCTAGGGACCCTGCTGTTTATTTCTACAGATATGGCCATGCTTGCTTTGACATGGTGCTCTGGCAATGTCTTAGCAAGCCTCAGTCTGTGCTTTAGGTTCTGCTGGACATGCTAATGTCATGCTATAAAACACCTTTCTGGTTTTGACCTTGAGTTGAAGAAGGGCATGGTGCTAGGAGGATGTCTGCCTTTCTTCTAGCCAAAGAGGGTCTGAAACAAGAGAAGAGTTCATCTCTGGGACTCTTTGGGGACCACAGAACTTCTGAATACCGTGTCCTATTTTCTCAAGACATGGAAAATTACAAAGGTGAAGTTCAGAAGGGCACAGTTGAAAACACAGTCAATTGTTTTGGTCTCCAGTAGTTATTTGAATCTGAGGCCTGGATTGGGAGGAGCACATCCCAAGCATGCAGTCTCCAAGCTTCTCTTTTAATTTTTTTTTCTTTGTGTCACTCTTCCCCAGTAGCTTTATGCCAACCCCCAAGAACAATCCAGTGGCCTTTCTCTCATGTGCTGATGTCTGGCTCAGACCATCCTGCTCAACAATAGGATCTGGCCTGGGGCTTCCTCCAGTATAGGAAAATTGAGGTTTATACCTTCAATTTTCTCACAGGAGAGAGGGAGGCTGAATGCTGAGGAGGTTTAGAGGCAGGTGCCTTTTTATGTGAGGCAGGATGATATGCAGAGGCAGGGAATGTGCTGTAGCAGACAGGAGGGTCGATAGAGGGAAGTCAGCAGCTCCTCCTCAATGGAGAGTCTCCTATGGCAACAGCAGCAGAAAAAATAGCATCAACCAGAGCTTGCCTGCTGGCAAACAGCCGTGGGCCCCACTGGGACCTCTGCTCCCTATCATGCTTAGCACCCTGATGGCATCACTTTAAAGTGGTTACAGCTGCCAGCTGAGGTTGGCTTTGGCAGGCACATGGAAAGTGTTTGGGTACATGCTTCCCCTGAGCAGGAACTTTCACTGCCTGCTGATTCTTTGTTTTCATGTGGGCTTCCAGGGCTCTGCCACACTCTGACACCCACCACAGACCACATCCTTGGTCATAAAAGGCATAAACAGACCAAGACATCATAAAATAAGGAGTACAGCCTGACTTCATCTGTAGAGAAAAGCCCAGGGAATGCCCACCTGTCATGTGCTGTGCTGATGAACAGCTCGCGGGTGGAGGAGATGCAGGTACAGATCAGCACCTTGAGAAGGACTGTGTGTAGAAGATCTGCCAAGAGAGAGAAGCAAACCTAACATTTTTCAGAAAATGCAGGCAGGGTGGTTGCAAGGCTTTGATGGTTCGGTGCAGCGATTTATCTGAGTGGTGTGGTGAGCTAGCCCCAGCCCTGTACCAAGGGCACCTTCATGGTTGTGCAGCCAAAGGAGTGGCCTGCTGCACCCTGGACTGCAGTGATTGGTCACCACTTTCTCATGTCCCCACTTTTTTACATGGCTCTGCATATAGAGTAAACAAATTTTGTGGCATAGACAGCTATACCAGCACCATCTTTTGCCTGCTTTCAATTGAATTTGCCAACAACTTCTACAGTTTAATTTAAGAGGACCTGGAAACATCCAACACTGGAGTCTTATATGAAGTGGTAATGATGCAAACCCTATATTGCACATTTTAAAAAGCCAGATTAATATGTTTCATTAGCAAGCAGCATATCCTTGGTTAAAACTGAGTGAAGATTCATTGTGAAACCTGTGTGTAATGTAAATGTAGTTCTATTAATACAGAGAAAGGTTTATATGTTTGTGTGCATGTGCACACAAACAGAATGCAAACCAACAGCAAAGACGCCATATTATTTTTCAACCTTTGAACTTAATTCAGAAAATCACTGTTGAATTTTCAGCATTTTTCAGTTACATCATGTTCTTCCTTCCTGTTGCTGATTTTTGAGTTTTGTATTTCATTCCCTCCATCTTGTCCTTCATTGTTTTGTTTCAGTGAAATAATTTATCCTGCAGGTTTCATTAGTGTGTTCTTTGAAAGGAGTAGGGAAGTAAAACGTGTACACTTTGAAGTAGCTGCTAAAACATTGTCTCTTGCAAATAAAAAGCATAAACTTTCCAATAAATGCTACAAATCCTAGTATAGAAATAATTTTGAATTTCATAATGTAGCATCAATATGCATATACCTTTAAGAAAAACATCCTGGAAAACTCAGTTTCATATTTCAAACTATCTGCATATCACATGAAAAAGTAATTATCTTGAACTCCTTATATAAATTAAATTGAATCCTCTGCAATCCATTTGATTAATTATAAATAGTGCCACTTGCAAATTTTCTTTGTGTGAAATCTATCAATCGTTTTTGGATAATCAACATTTTCATCAACATAATTTTCAACAGATGGAGTAACTACACCACTTGGATGAGCCTGTTATATTTTAGAATTAAGGTAGATATGTTTTGATCACTGTTGTCACAACAGCTGCCGGGGTTGCTAGAGATGCCTGGAGCATCTTGTGACGATTCAGCTATACAAATGTGGGTTTTGAGGGCAGATTTATGGGTGTTTATTAGCACTGCAAGTTCATAACAAAGTTTATCTATATCACCATTAAAACCTCAAAAGGGCATGCTAGGAAAACATATCTTTTTCTTGGTCCTGAAATGTGGTGTATAAATTCCAGAAGTTTCAGATTGATTAAGCTGCCTATGAGCTAAGCAGAGTTGCGTCATCCACATCAAGAAAGCCTTTGCACCTAGAAATATATGGGTGGATAGACTTTTCCTTTAAATAGTAACTTCTGTTTCTGCTATATATTCAGACCTGAGCTCCTCAAAATACTTTCAAGCCAATCTGAGATTTTATTCTGTTGAGGCTTCCCCAGCATTGGCCACTCTGACTTTGTGAGGTTTATTTCTGTGGAGAGGAAGGTGAGAAGATTTAGTCTATATGTGCTGTCCAGAATGTTGAAAAATTCTAAACAAAAATGTAATAACATATTAAAAAATAAAATTAAATGTTTTGGCTGTGAATGGAGTAGTTCATCCTGCCTTCTCTGTACTTTCTTTTATTTTTTTGATAAATTTTAAAAGTTCAAAACAGTTTAACAGGGAAGTTATGTGGTGTGGTTAATGCCAGAGTCTTGTGGTTATGAATCATTTCAGAAGTTTTAAAAAATTGATATAATCTATACTGAGGTACTTGTAAATTGTGTTAGTACCTCAGTAGAACTAGATTCTGGAGAGAAATATGAATGGTGGAGGAATGGAGCAAGGAAATGGTGACAGCTGACAGAATGGTAGCAAGTTTGTACTAAAACTTCACACTTACTTTCTCCTACTGTTCTGGAGTGATAGACATGTCACATAAACACCCAAGCAGCACTGCAGCTATCAGTGCTTCTCCCTTCTTGCAGATTCTTTCTTTAGAGATTCTTTGTCCTCAAAATAAGAACCTCATAGCAAAAAGGAGAAATAAACTGTTGAGTTTTTTAATTTGAGAATCTAGGTGGATTCTTCAGATACACCTCAGGTAATTTGTTTAAAAATGTATTATTTAGCATTTCATTAACATGCACTTTGGAATAATCTCCTTAATGCTACTTTCTCTTGAACTTTTTTGTTCTGTGATGCTTTCCTCTGTCATATTCACGTTTTCCTCCAAGAGTAGGAATTTTGTACTACAACAATTAAGGAAACACTTGTACATTACTTATTTAATTTTATTTAATGAAACTAGACTGCCTGCAAGTTGCCAATACATTGTGGTGCTGATATCTCCTGCTAATCTGTCTATTTCCAGAACTGGTAGATTTTATATGGAAGTAAATTTGGGGGGGAGGAGGAGGGATGTTTTTTTTGTTGTTTCTTTGAGATTCAGTTTTATCATCATCTTAATTTCCAAATCTGCTTAACTGAGTGGGTTGTCCTGAGCTTATTCTCCAGAGCTGAGTGCGTCATGGAAACCTGTACTGGCAGCAGAAAACCAGTAAGTGGCATCAACTGCATTGGAAGAGACTGGGAAAGGGTGAGCAGAGAGGGAGCAGCTCTGGCAACTGGAAATGGGCATCCCTTAAAAACACACGGGTTGTGAGTAATGATGCAACGGCAGTTTGATAACACCTGTGGATGCAACTCCCTTCTATGGCAAATTTGAAATTACCCTTCAAACAAAAACCACTAGGCATCAAAATTTAGGTATTTCAATAGTAAGGCTTGAGGAAATTTTTTTTTTCTGTTTGCTGAGGGAATCTCTCTCTACATGCATCTATCTTTCAGATAAGACAGTGATTTTGAGAATAACTGTAAAACTGAAATAAAATAATAAGTGTGACTACCATGTAAACCCATACATTTCTCATCCTTCCTTTTTCTGTCATAGAAGAAACTTCTTCACAAATGTTGTTTGAAAAGGTGCCACAGAGTGGCAGTCTCTTTGTTTTTGTGGAGGAAATGTTTCTTCATTTCTCCCTTTTATTCCCAGTCTGTGTGTATATTAAATTTTGCTTTTCTCATTTTCTAGTGCTCTTTATCTTTTCAGTTTGGATTGTGTTTTTATCATCCTTTTATATTTTCCAGGCTCTAGAATCCTTGCTGCCTCACTGGATTTCAAGCTGAATGGTTTTGATTCATGTATGTGCATGTTTGTCTTCTGAAGTTTTCTTTTGAGTCAAACTTCAGTTATAACTGAAAGAAGGGTTTGCTTTTTTTAAAAAAAATTGATCTATAGCCCGTGTTTATAGGTTCTGGCTTGCCTTTAAATCTTTATTCGTGACTCATTCAAATGCTTATTTTAACTAGTAACTTCTTTCTGCTTAACTGGGCTTTCTGTCATCAATCATACTGCCTGTTCAGCCAGAAGAGAAAAATGCAAAGAATGATAATATTACAGTAGCACTGATGTGCATTTCCAGAGCTTTAATAGGATAAGTGTCAGCACTGATGCACTTCAACATCACCATTCCAACAATACTGAGAAGCGGAGGAAGCAGACAGCCAAGCTGCTTGACATTTATGTATGTATCTTATGCATGATCAAATTAGCATTTGCTCCCAATTGAAAGCAGGAGTATGTAAAGGAGAGGATTATGCAAAGTGAAGATTACTACTCTGAACACAGCACTTACTAATATAAAGGTATGAATGGAGGACTAACTTTCTATGAGAAAGGACAGAAAGCGTGATGCAGAAGTGAGAATTCGCTGTATAGCTTTCTAGCTGACTAACTTACCATTCAGGAGGAGAAATGAGGAGGGAAAAAATGAATTCTTAAAAGCATCTCAATGAAGCAACTCAATTACAACTCATCTCCTTGGTTTCGCTGACTACTTTTTTTATATATATAGTGACCGATTTCAAGCACATCATGACTCTACTTGCTATGCAACTTGGTTGTTGGGATTAATGATCAATTGAGCACAATTAGTGAAGTTGAGACCAAATTCCATCTCTTCACCAGCATCAGTGTTAAGTGAATAATATAATTTATGAATTCTGCAGAGCTCCTTTCAAAGACCTCAAGATTTATCAAGATTGCACTGTGCACTGTAGCTCACTTACTGTAAACAATTCTAAAAGAATATAAAGAAAGTAAAATGAGGCCATGAATAGCAAATTGTAAAGCACTGGAAATTAGATCCGTTAGGCAATTTAAAATAATTTGTGTAATGTGAAGGGCAGAAAGCTTGAGTGTTTGATCTAGGAGTGTCAGAGAGCTGGCCTCTCAGTTTGGTTGTTAAAGCCAAGAGTGGATGGAGATCGGGTGGGCTCCAGAAGTTAGACAGAATAAGGCAAATATCTGGGCTCTCTCAGTGGCGGTGATGACAGATTGGTGAGTTCAGATGTTAATTCTCCTGTTTATCTGAAACACCTATTTTTGAGAGGGCTGCACTGCCTGCTGAAAGTACCCATCTGTTCAAGATAACTGGCTTAAACAACATAGAAATGTTTTGGGTGGCCATAGCAGCAGTGAGTGACTTTGTGACGAACGGGAAGTTTAAACAGTGGAAAAACAGGGAGAGATAACCCCAACCACAGAGTGATTCATTACAGCTGAATGGAAAAATATTTTTTAACCTTCTCTAATCTTTTTTAAAAACACTCTGTTAAATGTTATGCACTGCTGATCTTTTTCACAGTGTGCTTTCTGACCAGTAGATTACTTGACATAAATGGTTTGTGGTAGCTCCACTGGTATGAAGGATCTTCTCTATTCTGGGTGGGGATTTTTGTGGTGTCTGTGAGGGATAAGGGAATGTAATCTGTTCAGAGGCCAGCTCAGCTCATGGTGAAGTGTAGGAGAATACAGGTGACCTCATCCCTGGAAAGTAACAACTGTGTTAATTAACCACTGCAGCCTCACCCCTGATGAGTAACAGCTATATCCAATAAGGATGAGTGGGATAAAAGAGGGGGTTAGCTAGTAAGGAAAAGATTGTTATGGAGGAGGAGTTTTGGGGAGTGTGAAGGAGAGACTCATGGAGCAGGATCCTGGGGAGAGAGCGTTGCTGCTGTGAGGTCAGTCTGAGTCTGCAGTTAGAGCCTGTTGTTGAAACCTGCAGCCACAGTCTGGCTGGGTGAAAGCCTGCATTCAGAGTCTGCAAATCAATACCTGCAGTTATAGTTTAGCAGGAAATAACCAGCAGTGAGAGACTGCAAGGGAAACCTACAGCTGGAGCTTGCTGCAGCCAGAGTCAGTGAATAGTTGGAGTTAAGATGACTAAACTATGAAGAGAAATAAACCAGGACCCTTTTAATGCTGTGTTTAACGAGAAGTCTGTGCCTCGTCTCATTTTTACCCTCAAATGAGAGGGCTGCTGCAACAGTGAAGAACCTGACAACCCCTCTTTAAAACTAAAATGTTGGAAGCGTTGAAACTATCCAGGCAAGTTTGAGAATGTCACTTGGTAGTTAGGCTACAGCTGAGGAAGAAACCCATTTGAAAGCTTGTAAGATGCCTTCTGAGAAGCTGACAAGTGGGCAGATGCAACAGAGCATGATGAAGAGGAAAGGAAAGACAGTACTGATGAGTAATCTCACTTGAGTCTTTCATGGCACTAAACCCCTAAAAATATTACAATACCACCAAGTCCCACAGTTCTGTTTAACAAGTTTGAAAATAATTACATCAAAAAGGCTTCTAATGGTGTCATATTTTGAGTCATCTAACATAAATGATTATGGTATCAGATGTACAAAGCAGTAATGGGAAAACATATCCAAGTGACTTCATAATTAATTGCATTGTTATAAAATTTCATAGTGTGGTGCTCTCCATGTTGTCACAGCTGTTGTCTATGTACATACAGAACTCTGCACAATAAAACTAGTGTGCTACGGAGCATGACAGTGCTGAAGACTTTTTTTTCTTTGTGACATTGCAGGAAAAACTACTTAATGAAACAGAAGTCAAGTCAAAAGAAATGTTAGTTATGTGGCTGGGTTCCCAGTTGCTACACTGCTTGTTACCTTTTAATTAAAAAAACTCAGGTGTTGTTAGGTACTTAAAAGAAAGGCAGCTGCATGCTGGACTACAGATAAATCCAGAAATGTTACACACACCCTGCTGCTGATTTTCTGCAAGGCATCAGATATTTCTTCACCTATGAAATTAATGTGCTGTGTGATCTTGTGCTAGCTTTCATCATCATCAGTGGATCAGACTGTTAGCACCACTTCTGCATTACTTCCAGCAGAGTTTATGTTGACAGAAGTGAAATGTTTTAAAATACAGCTGTGAACTTCTCATTTCCGTCAATATTACCAAATTGCTCACATTTTTCTTTGACAAACTGTGAGGATCTCTTGCCTTTTCCAGTCTCAGGGCATCAGTATTATAACAAATAGCCTCAAAAATTTTGACATCTCTGGTGGTCACCAGTGCCTGTTGTTTCAATGTACAGTCACCTGGGGCTGATGCAAATCCTCTCTTGCTTGGCACATGGAGATTATATCAGTCCAAAGTGAGAGGTTCACCCACAGAATGTGCTTTTGGAGGTGATTGTTGATGTGGTCTGGTGACATAATCTGCACCACATTATGATTTCCAAGAATGCTGCCAGGGACGTGCAGCAATTCCATTCATCCTGACTGCTGTCACTTCTTTCCCTGTAATAAGAAAATAATCAACCATCACTGCCACAGGTAGGTCCATAGTTGCAGGCTGCTGCATAAGAAACCATGAAGCTGAAGTCAAAGCCTGACAGGGCTATGTGTGAAACTCTGGCATTTCAGTTCCCACCAAGAATTTTATGATAGATATTTTTCTGTAGCTCTCAGAAAGTTCTGAAATGATTTTTTTTTCTTGTGACGAAAATTGGGATTTTGTTCTTGCCAGTGAACTGTATCAATGTCTAAGTGATATAAGTGTTGTTAGTACTTTGTGCTATTTAGTCTCTGCTGGCACCAGCACTCTTACCATGCAGACCTGCTGATCACTTTCTTCCTCATGCAGAGGACATGAGGTCCAATACACCCAGCCTGCACTTGTGTTTTAGACATAGTGAAAAACAGTCTTGCAAAATATCTGCCTTCCCTGAACATTCACTGAGGAGTGGTTGGTGTATTAGCACACCATGGGTAAAGCTTCTCCAGACTCAGTACAGGCACCAGGCAAATAATTTACTGGCATCTCCTTCTTCTTACTTCTTTTCAGATATATGTATAATTTCTGAGACACACCACCTTCATATGTAGGTAGTTTCTGGTGGGTCTTGGCATTTTGATGGACAGCAAGGGGAGGTCTAAACATTAGACAGGAAAAACAAAGTGCATCAGAATAGAACATGGATCATTCCATGTCCCTTCTTCCCAATGCTGGAACAGAAAAATCATGCAGCTAGAACTGCTCCGGCTGTGGCTCATCCTGAGCCATTCTGGAGCTGTGGAAGGCAGAACACTGTGATAGCAGTACTGCACATATCCATACCTAATAGCATTAGTCTTCCTCAATGTCATTTGGAACCAAACTACTCTCGTAATGCTGTTACACAACACAAGAGAGTTTGGCAAGAGAAGAGGGGGAGTTCTCTACAGCTCTGATGGATGGGGATGAGTGAAATTAATCCAGTGAAGAAGGCTGCACTGTTAATTCCTTTAAGAGTCCTGAAAACTATTTTTCTGTGCATTTTCATGGTGCCCACTGGCTTATTGGAGGACATGTAGTAGCATAGCCCCTTTAAGAGCAATAAATCAGAGTGACAGGATGCTGTCACAGTATTGTGGTGTGGCACACTTACACTTCGGTTTGGAGGTTGATGAGTTCTTTTCTCTGAAAGCTAATACAGATTTCAGAAAACATTCCCCAGAGCAGCTAACACGGTTGTTTAATTATTGCCAAACTGTGTGCTTGCATCCTGGTCAGGTGTGTTTGAGATATTCTGCCAGTGCCTCTTCTAAATCTTTGTAGAAAACGTTTCTCAGGCTCCCGCATGGATTAAGAGTATATTTCAACTTCTTGAAGTCTTACCATCATTTTTTATATGCATTCACATATTTTTCTGACTGGCTAGAATCCATCCCATTTAATTATCTGAAAGTGTGTTTTGTTGGTTCTGCTAGCTGCTTATACCCCCATATTCCCACCTCTCTCCCTCCCAGGAACACATGCCCAGCTATGTTCCACTGGCCAGCTGGCAGCACCTCGTGAAATGCTCCTACTGCAAGGATATTGCTCACCAGAAAACAAAGGCAGAGGCTTATCCTTAGCAGGAAGGAATGGGGGATATTTTCTTCTGGTTTTACAGGAAGAGCTGATGATCCAAAACTTGCTGGATTGTAGCTGTGTGCAGATTTTATAGGTGGGAAGCCCTGTGGGACTCTCTTTTAACTTACAAACTCAGCAAAACACGCCAAGCTCTAGCTTACCTAGCTATGTGGCAGAAGCGTGTTTCTAAAGTCCAAGGATGGTGGCTTTACAGCCTGATGACTGGCATAACCAGCACCTATCAGGTGCTTGAATCAGGCCACCTCCTTGCTCCTCCCTGGCTCCTCAGGTTGTTCCTGCACCATAGTCACCCGGAGGCAGAGGTATGTTGGGCACAGGGCTGTGCTCCATGTCTGGATTATGGGATGATGCTGCTGGTGTGGAAGTGCCTCCACGCCACCTTAGCTCTAGCCTTGTCTGATAGCAACTGCTCAGGGGAACGTCAGCACATGGAGACTGTTCAGTGTCTATTACCTGCTGGCAGAAAACCTGGGATGCTTTGATCAGATCCCTGCTGGCTCATTCAGTGTGGGTGTGCAGGAACAAAGGTGAGCTGACAGCTTTTTCCCAGGAGCAATTTCATGAGGAGCTTACCACTGCAGAAGTAGGTGTAGAGGATGTATTGCATTCTTATTAGAGTATTATTCTGTCTGATCAGACAAGATCTGATTAAAAAGATTTTATTCCATCTGATAATGAGAGGAGAGCATTCCTTTTTAATTTAATTCTTTTTCAAGCTCTGTGAGCACTAGTAGGAGAAAAAATCTAGAAGAGAACTAATGGAATTCGTTATCGTTATGCTTAATAATAGATTCTGATTTCAGAGGTGATTTCAGAGGGCAATTCCACTCCTGCAAGGGCAATGCATGGTTTTAGTCTATCAAGACTCTCCCTATAACGTCTTTAGTAAGTCCTCATATTTCATCTTTCAGCCACCTCTATTTGTTAAATAGCATTTGTTGGCTATTTTTGATCCCTCAAATTTTGTTAGCATACTTTAGAGACACATTTTAAGCTGCCTCTTTTCTTTTTTGTCTTTTTATCTATTTCTGTCTTGCTGTCTCAACTTCTTTGCCATTTTAAATAATAAACACATAGATAGTTATGAGTTACACTATTCCTTCTTTTCCCATTCTCCCTTATGTTGTTTTACCTTGACTTTTAATGGCCTAACTTTTACAATTGAACTGTTTCTCTTTTGTAAAACCTAAGGTTTCATTGTTTTTGTTGTCTCAATGTTGCAGACTTGTTAGTTCCTTCTTCTATCTGATTCTAATCTCGCCCTAATGCTTCACATGCAGATGCTGCTGTTGTGAGATTATTTTGTAAATTGTACTCATATTTATGCAGAGTGTGGTGTCAGAGGAATCCACCATCAAGGCTGTTCAGGTATTTCAACAAAAAGCCCCTGCTTTGGCACAAAGATTGTCTTGTGAGTCAGAATGCTGTGTCCAGTGCATGTAGGCAATATGGATCTTAGAACAAAGCTTTTGAGTTGAGATGGTTGCATGGTGGAAACCTTCTTAAACTGCAGATGACACATCTCTGGGCAGACACCAGGTTCAGCAAGAGTTTTTGTTAACCAAATAAGCTTTAAAGCTGTATAAATCTGGAAAGTGATTGTAATCACACAGTAACTTTGGTTTAAGGCAGTGGTTCTCAAACTTTATACTCCCCAGCTTCCTCCTGCTAGAACTTGGCTGGCAACAAACCAAGTAAGTCAAGCATTAGGTTAATCAGTAACAGACTAGCTCAAGTCTAGAAATTTGGAAAAATTACACTGAAATTTCTGGTGCTCAGTAAGTTAGTTTTCCCACCCACAAACAAAAAATCAGTATTTCACCAAACAGATGAGAAGGAAAGGAAAACAAAAATGAGGAGATTAACAATATACGTATGATACTAACCACTCATCTTTAAAGAGAGTAAAAACGAAGGGCTCTTCATTCAGGTATTCTGAAGAGCCAGATGCTAAATCCATGTTTTCAACTGGGATAGAGTTAATTTCCTTCTTAGTAGCTAATTGTTAGTTTTGAATTTGGGATGAAAATAATGTTGATACACACTGATGTTGTGGGTGTTGCTGAGCAGTGCTTACCCTAAGTCAAGGACTTCTCAGTGTCTCAGTCTCTACCAGGTGCACAAGAAGCTGGGAGGGAGCATGGCCAGGACAGCTGGCCTGAAACGGCCAGAGGGGCATTCCACAGCATAGACTACCATAGTCAGAATGTAGATAGACTGGAGAGAGTTGGCTGGAAGCCCTCTGATTGCTGCTGGGGGACAGGCTGGGCACTGATCAGCAGGTGGTGAGCAATTTTGTTGTGCATCGCTTGATTTTCTTGGGGTTTATTTCTCTCTCTTTCCCTCTCTCTCTCTCATTTTCATCACAATTATTATTTTTATAATCATAATCAGTATTATATTTTATAGTAATCATTATATTATTATATTTTTATAATATATCATTATTATATTTTACTTTATATTAATTATTAAACTGTGTTTATCTCAACCCACAAGTCTTGCTTTTTTTCTAATTCACCTCCCCATCGCATGGGGAGGGAAGGGGAGGAAGGTGAGTAAGCAGCTGTGTGGTGCTTGGTTGCCAGCTGGGGCTAAACCACGCACACAGGGTAAGTCATTAGATGTGGTCATCTGTTGTAAAGCAAAAGACGGGTCATAGATTGCACAGACATATTTTGTTCATCAGCCTAAAATTTTAAAAACTTTTAACTAACCTAGTAGTAACTTCTGCTGATGTTACGCTTCTGAGGGAGTTAGCAGGTAAAATGTCAGAGGAACTGGAAAATTTGAGATGAAAAAGACAGGCTGTTTTCATGTGGCATATGTCTGAAAATTTACTTCTCCTTTGAAAGGTTCTATGGGCTAGGGGGAAAGATGCCTTCTTACAGACAGGAATGTTTTTAGGGTTAACTGCAGAAGGTAGCAGTAGAGCTAAACCAGAGAAGTTCCTGGTGGCCTATGCTGCACAGCCTCATTTATGGGACAGGCACCACCAGCCTGTGCCCTGGCATTTTGTGCTTTCACAGCAGAGTCAAAGGACAGCAAGAGAGACACCAGGAGCAGAAGAGAGACACCAGGAGAAGGAGATGGGCCCACGAGTCATCTTGATGTTCCTCATTGCAGAAAGGCCTCTTTCTGAATTTGTTTCTTCATTTGCTCTGTGTAGGATAGACAGGCAGTCGCCTACTTAGGTTAAGTTTTGGAAAGGGGGCTGGAATGATAATGCCAGTGGGAAAACAAAGTATGGAGTTTGTGAAAACTTCCCTTTTCTTTCAGCTTTTTTCCTCTAGGAAGACTTGTCACCTGATGGTTTCCATATTGCAACATTTCAGAGGGGGTTTCCACAGATAGAGGATATGAAAATGAGACGAAGAATTGCTACAGGAAGTGGATTTATTAAAAAATATGGTTGAAGGACTTTTTACAATTTTTATCTTTGAGTAAACTGTAGTGGTGTGATACTGTAAGATGCATCACTGCGTTTGATAGTTCTGCCAAGCAGAGAATGGAAATAAAGCAGCATGTATTTTATGCTATTTTTTTGATATAATAGAAAAGTTCTACCTTTTCATAGGGTTTTAAAAAAAAATTGTTGCTCAACAGATTAATGCAATTTAATTTCCAATTTTAATGCAATTTAAATTTTTTAAAAATAATATTAATTATTAATGCAATTTTATTTCTTTATTAGGAACTTAAAAGGTATTTTATGCAGCAATACTGTACCTTGGAAAGCACAGATAAGCCTTTCCAAATATTTGTGAGAAGCCATGAATGAAAGAACTTTCATGCAAGTCAATATCTTCTAGTCTATCTCCTGCAGCCTTCTTTCCTGACATGTTCATCGTCTCTGTCCTTGCCTGCCAGGACATAAAAGCAGAGAGCTGTTGCCAGCACTACTCTCTTGCTAGGACTAAGGCACTGAGAGTCCCCATCATATCTTTCCTTGTCAGAAAGAAAATTACTTAATCTGGAGCCCAGATTTCCCCTCTTCTCTGTGTGCAAGTCTACTTGTGTGTTTCTACGCTTACCTCGGTGCTCATGTGTAGTTTTCCATAAATGATTGTATGAATCTCCTTGAAGCAGGAGAGCTCCTGCAGTCAGGGATGCCATCTCAGTCCCAAGAGAGTCAGAAGCTGCAATTCTTTCATGATGTATAAGATCAACATCCTCTTCCTGAGCGATGGCTTTTGTCCTCTGATTGTCAGTCTTATCAGAAAATCGTTGGCTGATGAACAAGATGTTTCTGTACAATTAATGTGATACCCTTTGTGTGACAACACACGGTCTTGACTTACCATGGATTCAATAAGTGGCTCCTTATTGACAGCTGAAAACAGTGTTGTAAAGAAGGCATGAAGAAATTGTAGGGGTCTTTTGTAGCTTTGATATTTTTAAAAGTTATTTTTTCATGATTTCCTGGGTTTAGTTTTGGTCTGTTATTTATTCTCTGTGCAACAATCGTTACAACAAATGCTGCCCCCCTGTAAATTTTCTGCAATGTTTTCACCCATGTGCTTATGGATAAAGCAATTTTCGATTTCTTTCATTATTTCACCTGCATGTAGTTCTGTATGCCAGATAGCTGCAGTCCCATGTAGCTCTGTGTGCCAGATAGCTGCTCTGTGGCTCACAACAGCAATCAAGGCCCAAACTGGAATATATGTGATAAAAGGCAAGGACTGTAGTGTGTTTTTATGTTTAGGGTTGGCATAGGAAAAAAACAAACAAAAAAAGGATAGTTATGACAATATCTTAGTGTTAAGAGTGCCCTTGGCTTGAGTGAAGAAGAAGAAAAAAAAGAGGGAGTGGGAGTGTGTTTTTGTTTCCTCCTAATGCATCTGTTCCTTCTGCTTGTTTGCAGAGAGGGGCATGTCAGCCTGACAACACCACCAATATGACCTTTCTCTGTGAGCAGGCACAAGGAGCAGATGAATCTGAAGGAAGATGTGAATTAAAACCAGCTATGTCTCTTGTGCATCACCATCTGCCCTGTTGAAAAGGATATGCTTGAGTAAGGTGGGAACAGGCCACCTGTAGCAGCAGAGTGAGCACAGAGTGGGCACACTCATTTGTATGGTAAGAACCACCTATAGCTTTCCATCAAACTAACTTCTGAAGTCAGGGATACAAATGGGATCATGGTTTTGGTCTGCTTGCCTGCTTTGTTCAAGCAGAACTTCATACAGAGAACAAAAATGGAAGATATGCTTAGCAATTTGATATTCTCTGCTCCAGAACGTCTGAGGATTTTTTCCCAGTCTTTGTTGAGTAACATTAAAAATGAATGGGGTGACTAAATGGCTTACAATTTTACATGATCCTTTGATGTGGAAGCTATTATTAATGTCTATAATCATTTCCAGAATTATTTGGATCCTGCAAATAGCATTTAAATCAACATTTTAAACTGTTTTCTGGGGGGTGTCATTATATAATTCATAGTAAGGAATAGTACCCTACAATCTGAGCTCAATATTATTGTCCTTTCAGAATTTATTTCTCAGACCATCCTTCTGAAGACTGATAATCTTTTATTTTAACCAGTTTTTAAAGTGCTTTTAAAGCTATCAGCTGGGGACTGGGTATTGAACAGAGTTTATCTCTATCACTTTAATGTGAATCTTAGATGTAAAGACACTGAGATCAATGCTTAATCCATTATCTTCTGAATTAAGAGGACCATAGTGAGATCTGCACATCTGCTCTTCCATCATCTTGTCTGCCCACAGCCTACCCACTGTGGGGCAGAGTGGGAAAGAGAGGAAGCCTTGATGCTGTGCATGTTCACTCTATCCCACCCAGAGCTGGTGCTGCCTGCAGCCCCATGGCACCCAGGCAGGGCAAGCAGAGCAGGCCCAGTGCCAGCCAGCAGCCAGTGGCTACCAGACAGCTGTGATGGGCAACACAGCTTCAGAATCACACCAGGAAGTCTGCTCAGTGGGTCAGGGTATGGGGTATGTCAGCAAGGTAAAAAATGTCAAGCAATTCAAAAGCAAGGCCATCAAGACATGATTGGTCCATGTGGCTGAGGACATGCATCTAATTTCCCTTTTTCTCCCCGAGATTTGCACACCATTATGGTGGCCTGATAGATCATCAGCTGACTCATGAGCAGGGTCAGATGACTGATCTTTACCAGGTGGGTCACCTCAGAAACATTGGTCAGTGAGGATAAGCAGTGACACAGGACATTTCTTCAAGGAACAGATATTTTATTTAGCCCCAGGAGCACAGTGAAGGAAAAACAGTGTACTTGTTGCACCACCTGCAGCTATGTCAGTTTTTCTAAAGACTTTGGCAGATCTGACTTTAAAATCTGTCTCTTTGCACTTCATCTCTGTAATACTGAACTCTAGGGCTACCTACTGCCTTTGAAAATCATGAACTGAACAATCTATTATTTGAATAGGAGTGGACATGGTAACTCTAGAGGAAGCCATCAGACCAGGATTTTCAGATTTCAGGACTTGCTGCTGGACCCCAGACACCTTGAACTTTTAAAAAGAGGCAGAAAGAATCCTGAAACCATCAAGTTTTCAACAAAGTTTTTTTATGGAAATGTCAAGGCAAAATCATCTATCCTGGGTTGACAGAGTAGGTTTAAGTTCTTTCATTCAAAGAAATGTCATGAATCTGAGGTATTAGTAGCATTACTTTATAAGTGTATTTATAGTCCTCCCAAATCAAGTTTTAATCCGTTTGAATCCAGGGATCATAGCACTTTCTGTAGAAAGATTGCCAGACTAAAAAATTATGAAAACTTATAGGGCTGTGAAGGAGGAAGTGTAGCCTTGTGTGACTTAGGAGTCTGGGGTGGGAGAAATCTGGCCTCAAGCTGCTGGGATGCAGCAAACAACAGCGGGGCCTTCAGCAGAGGGGTTAGAGACCTTCTGCACTGAGCAGAGCAGGAAGAATGAATCATTTAAAAGAACTTTTAAATCATGAAGATAAAACAGAGACTCCCAAAACGGATGTGATTCCCAAAGAATATAATCTGTCTAATGGAGAAAAGATATACTTCAGAACAAGTTTGTATACACAAGCATATGTTGAACTGATTAAGCACTGTTCAGTAAATTTATTCTTGTTCTGTTTTGTTATATGCGTAAATGGAAAAAATATGGCATCTGATAATAAATCAACAGACAACTGAAAGTGACTAAACATCAAAGGTTTCTGAAGGCTAATAAAATATTTCCCTGTCCTGGAGAGGGTCTGATCCTTCCCCTCAATTGAATTCCAGATCCAGTTATGGAAACACAGCAGCTTTTTTGGCTACAATGGGTGTAAGAGATAACAACCACAGATCCAGTCCTGATGGGAGAGTGACAAAAGGCAGAAGTTTTGAATCCTGTTCTGCTCTCATTCACTTTAAATATATAATTGTCACCATTCAGAGCTCTTTGTGGATTTGGAATGACACAAGTAAAGGTGAAGTTGTGATAAGGATTAGTTTTCCCATAATTTACTTTAATATATGCTTTGTACAAATTATACAAAGGGAGTTTGGACCAGATGACCCACTATGGTTTCTTCCAATCTGACCCATTATGTGAATACTTCTCATTTGAATAGAATTTATGTCCTTGCTATCTAAAATCACTAGTACAAATATTCTGTAAAGGAATTTCTTTCTTCTGTCTCTTCCCTCCAGTATCACAATTGCCAGGAAAAGTTAGACCTTCAGAGAAGACAACTTATTGGCCACACTGGGTTGTAGTTACTAAGACACTTTGAGGAAAAAAATACAAAGGAATGGATACTTGTACTGTAATTTTTAGAGAAGGACAGCTGAGGAAAATCTTAATGAAGCCTCAGAGCATGACTCTTAGGTCAAGACTTGAGTAAGACTCAAGGGTCTGCCGTCTAGAGAGAAGATAAAAAAGAGCAGCTTGTGAAAGAGGCTTCTTACTGGCCTGCAAAAGCCAAGCAATGCTGTAGACCTATAGAGACATGCCATAAACTCACCAGTCTTCCTAGCTCAGGAAAATCCCAACAGTTTTATTTCTCTCAAAAGCCAGTATTGACACACAGCAGCTGGACTTCCTGGTAGTTCGTGGTTCAGTGGGCTATTCCTGCTAGGAAGCACAACATATCCAGGCAGCACATTGTTGTTAAAGCTAAAAAAACCTCATTGTATAGGAGCAGTTTATGGTCTTTATCAAGGTGGTAGTTTTGGATGTAATATACTCTGAATACATGATGAGGCATAAAGCAGATTAATGTTACCAAGATGAAGAAGAAACTCTTTGCCTGAGCCCTGAATTCTACGTGAGAGTTAATGTCAGGCCAGTATTTCACAGCCGCTCTGTAGATCGCAGTCAGCTGGATTCCGGTGAGCACGGCGCACACTGCCACCAGCACCCCAGCCAGACAGAAGTTTGCGATCACCATGTGAGCCTCCCGCAGCTCCCTGTGGAACTGGAAGCATTTGGAGGAGGGGTATGTCTTGGAGGTGCCGTAGTAGGAGAGAAGGACGGGCGCGATCACCAGCGCTCCCAGCAGCCAGACGGCCCCCACCCAGGCCGCGGTGCAGCACTTGCGCAGCTCCAGGCGCAGCAGGCGCGCCATGACGATGGCCACGTACAAGGCAAAGGTGGCGTACATGTGCAGGTAGATGGTGGCGCTCGCCAGCCTGCACGCAAACCGCCCGAACTTCCACTCCCCCAAAATGTAGTAGCTGAGGCGGAAGGGGATGCTGAGGAGCATGAAGCTGTGCAGCACCAGGAGGCTGGTGATCGTCATGGTCATCACGGATTGTGATCTCCTTTGGAACAACTGTTGGGACATCATGACCACTCCGAGGGTGCCGCCAGCCAGGTTGATGATGTACAGGACTATCAGAACGGCGTGGAGCTTCTCTGAGGGGTCCAATGCTGTGTCATTGGAGGAATGATTCTGTTGGGTTATGCAGCTGTTAAGCATCCTCATAAGCTCCTCTTTTGAAGGTTACTGAGATGGAAAAATGGGAGTGAAACATTTCCTTTGTTATTTCCTTTATTGTTAGCTGGAGTATCACAGATTCCTAATGAGACACTACTGAATTGTATCTAAAATCATGTTATCCCATGTAGTTTACAGCCTTATAACTCTTGTGATGCTGCATATAACAGTAATAACCCATGCCTCTCAGGGTTAAAACTACATTTACATTTAAATGTAAAACTACATTTTACATAATTATGAATGAGATTTTTGACTTACCAAACTGCATTCTAGGATATTTTTTTCAATCATTTGCCTCTAGATTCAGCCATTTGTAATAACGAAGACACTGTAAATTGTGCAAGTTCTATCTGCACTCATATTGTAAAGCTAAAACTGAAGATGGGAAAATACTGAAATGTGAAGATGTTGTACCTACCATATGTGGATATTCTATGATGACACCTGATCCATCTTTTAAGCATCTTGCTGGATGGGTACAAAATAAACATAAGGTAGCAACAATTTGTTTCTAGATACATGGAGCGAATTGAAAATAAAGGTCTGCAGATGCAAATTCAATTTCTTCTTGCTTCGTCTGCAAGCATTTTTGCTACAGAATTTCACCTGAGCTACTCTACTATGAAAAGTGATGAAAACGCAAAAATTAATTTAGGAATAATCTTCTGAAAGACATAATTTTTTTGGCACTTTCACCTAAAACTGCATTCTTATTTAGATGTAACTCAAAATGCAGACTTGTATACAGATTTCCGTACAAATATACAGGGATAGCTCAGGGGTAGATAGATACTTTTCTAATGAAATTTATTCTTACCTCAGAAAGTGTTTTGAAAGAACAAAGTAAGAGCTGAAAAATTATCTCTTAACAAAGCAGCGTCTTCTCTGTCTGATTCCTTTGAAGTTTGAAATCAGTAAACTTGTTTTAATCAGCAGTTCTTAATTCTTTGCACTCATCTTTAAAGTGATAGACTGCAACTGCAAAACATTTTCAGAGAAAATGTTATTTTCTTATTTATGAAGCATCAGGCAAAACATCTTTAGAAAGCCAAGATCGGTATAAACATTTCTATTCACCTCCTTTTAAAATTCATTACCTTAAAGTGTTCAAATGTTTAAAATTGTTTACCTCCCTAGTATTACCAAGACAAACATAAGAAATTTCCCAGAAACTTTGCTACACCAAAAGTTTTACAAAACATTTTCCAATGTATATTGTTAATGTTTCTAATTGGCTTTGAAAATGTACAAATTTTATTTGTTCTAGACAGAATAATGAAAGTTTAATAGCAACATTTTATATAACTTTGAAATTGATTATGATTTTTTTGCTATTTAGAGCAATAAAACATTTGAATTTTACCTTACATTCTCTTCTTTTTGTGACTTCACCCTGAAATGTGTCATTTCATGCAGCTGTAGCATGTGGCATACATAAGCAGAGTGAGAAAAACAGCCTTTGACCTGTTCGACCAAGAAGGACTGAAGGTTTCCTCAGCCCACACACAGGAAGGAACAAGCCTTCCTTTTGCTTTGCTGCGATAGCAATCTCATATGTGCCACGTCTAATGCTCTTTTCATCAGGCAGAGAGAACCACAGGAAAGCTGCTGAGCTCTCAGAGACCATCATTGTGCTGGGTCATGTAGAGCAGATCAAGTCAGGAATGCCTCTGACCATAGTTAGGTAATTCTTAAAGCTCAGGCAGGCAATGATTCGCTGAGCCACACAACTACCACAAGGTACCAGGTTTTGCTACTAAACAATTGAAAAGTACCACTGATCAAGGAAAGAGATGTGCACCTGAGCAAAGGATTTTTTTCTTATACATCCACTTTCCCCCTGAACTTGTTTTATGTTTAATAATTAAGTTAAATGTTCCAGAATAACAAAGTGTTTAGCAGAGTTAACAGGGGATTTCACTCTAACATGTTATTGGACTGTCAAGAATTCAGAGATTTCTCACTGTTTAAATATTATACGTAAAACAATCTGTAGGCATATATGAAAAGCAACTTAAGAGTTCTTGCTGTTAAAAAAAGACATAGAGAAGCCAGTGGGACCTGAAAATTATTCCTGAACCAAAGGCATGAATGCAGACTGAAAAACATATCATTAGTACATGGCAGGTCACTAAAAAGAGGAAGACTTTGAGTCACTTCTCTTGTAGAGACATTGAAAACAGTTTCTTGATCATAAATTAAACAGAAGAATGTTAGTCTTGTTTATTTTTCAACTATAGTTCTAGACTTCAATCGGAGTCATCCCTACTCAAATATGATAGGCAACACTTAAGGTTTTGTGAGCAAATAATAACATAGAACCAATACTGCAGCAGGGTTGAACTAGCATTGCTCTTGCCATCAGTCAGCCACCTTCTTCTGAGGGTGAGAGGATGGTTCTTCTTATTAAAAATAGTGTTAGGAAGAACAAGATGTGAAAGAGAGCTACCAGAACTAAATAAATACAAAACCTCAAAAAATATGAAGTTGGAAAGAGAAACAGGAAAGTCTCTGAAGATGAGCAAGAATGTGGAAACAGCAGTCTGTGAGACATTCTCAGAATAAATCTGGACCAGGATTCAGATGGGCATCAATGGGGATGCCCATTTTGGACACTGCATATATTTGTGGGCTTGTGGTAAAAGAAATGTGTAATTTTTCCATCAGAGCACTGATGGAGAGCAGCTACCTGGGTAAAGGTGCTCACCAGCTGTGGTTCCAGCATCACCTAATCCCACGTAAGGACAGGCTGCCGCCTGACACTGTAGTGATGGTGGTGGGATGGCAAAGTAATCAGCTGGGTCTGCAGAAATGCACAGGAAGGTAATGAACAGCCTGGATGTCAGACACTGGTGGTCTCCATGGGTGAGGATGATCATGAAACTATAGCCACAGCCTCTGGCTGAAAAAGGCTGCTGCCTTGCCCAGAGATCTTGAAGGAATCCACAAACCTTGAACCTAGTAAGAAAATCAGAAGAGACAGGAAGAAATTGCATTCCTCAAGTAGCTGTTTTGTGACAGCCAGCACTCTAGACAGAGCTGAATTAGACTCTGAGATCAAGAGCTTGGTGCACTGTGTTAGCTTCTTGAGTCCAGTCTGAGCTCTTTGGATGTAAAGGCCAAAACAAAGGTGTTGCATAGATAATGATCTTGTCACCTTGAGGACAATGCTGTTGGCTGGCACCAAAACCGCTGAAGGTCAGAAACTGAACTTCTCCACTGATGTTTTCATATTCCTCAATCTCTTTTTCCTTGAAACATTCCTTGAAACTTGTATGTTAATACTGCTCAGTGTGCTAACCTTGTATCTTCATGTTCTTCTGTTAAATTAAAAAAATAATAAATTAAAAGATCATGCAACTCAGCCCTGTAATCTAGGTCTAGTTTTTGGGTTACTTTGTTATTTGAGTACAAGAGGAAATTGAGTCAGCTTCCCTTGACCAGTGGTGAGAATAAAGATTGGAAGAGAAATGCATCTATATACAGCAGAGATCCAGGTCAAGACTAGAATTACAAATAGTGTTTAAGGAAGTAAGGGACTGGGCATGTCTGGCTCAACACTTGGGTAAAACAGAAGACAAGAAGATTACTGAGATGGAAAAATGAAACAGAAGAAATAGCAGTTGAGAGAAGATAAACAAGGCCTGTTGTATGTTTGGAGATGGGATGAATCTCAGTGGAAATATCACTGCTGGTGCCCATGCATGGGTGTAGCAGACTTCCTCTAAGCAGGGACTAGGCCCACAGTAGAACTCCAACTTCTCCATTTCATGTCTGCATGATTTCCCACATCAGTCTACAAAAACGCTGTATTTTCTAGTCAGTATAATAGCAACCAAAGTTTCACATTTGGCTTCAAGAGTTGCTTGTTGTCTTTGAACAGCGATACAACTGTCCTGTCTTTTGTGATTGGATAGATTTTCAGTGTTAGCTGAAACTTCCAAACTGGGGTGATAACTGCTGATAATTTGAATTATTTATTAAAATTAATCCTCTATTGCTTGCTGCTTACAAGAACTGAGCTACATAGAGGTCATAGACAATGGTAAAATAGGGAATACCTGTGTTATGCCTTAACATACTGCTTTTTCTGGGATTGCAGGTGAAATCACAGTTCTTGCTGTCTCACTCCCACCTTGTCAGACATGAGTCACAGGTACTGGATAGTAAGAAAATCATACTCCATAGTTAGGGAACATACAGGATGATCGCCTTAATTTGCCAATCCCACACATCATGAATAATTTACTGACTGCAGCCAGTAAATGGTCAACAAATTTAGCAGAACTTTTTAGATTCTTAGACTACTCTTCTAATTACTTGATTGCAGATTTACTGAGAGATTTCTCAGGCATTGTCAGGATGGAAGAGGCTGTCTGGCTTCTCTGTTTATTAGAAATCATAATATATACTTGCCTTAGTCATACCTAAGTCACACATTTAGTGTGCCTCAAAAGTAGACATTATGCTTTATATAAGTAAAAGTAATATATAATGGATTTCTGTGGAGGAATTTGGCAGAGTATATCACAGGCAGGCTATGACTTACCTTTTAAAACAAAGCTGTTATTTATTTGGTTTAGTGCAAAGAGAAGAGGTTTATTATTATAAATTCAGGAACTTGTCATTATTCTCCCGTCCTGGTACCCACCAGTTTAGAAGTAAGTTAAAAGATTTATTAAATAGTTTTGTCCCACTATTTGGTCTAATTGCCCTCCAACATCTGTAGTGGTGATTAAAGTTGTTGTTTCTTTAGTTTACTCCAGAAAATTGATATTACTGGCTATAAAACCATTTTACTTGGAACAGCTGCAGGAAACCACATGTAAGTCAAGGATCTGGCACCAACAACATAAATTTTTCCTTATTCCAAATGCTTTTCTTTCTGCTTGGCCATGCTACTACTCATTGTACTTTTCAAACTTCCTATAGTTTCAGTCTCATGGCCTTTCTCAGAAGTCTGTGTTTCAAGGAATAGCCCTGCATAATGCTACTATACGTCGTTTCTCATGTTCTCCTCAATAAATAAGGTCACAGCCACAGAGTCTGAATTCTTTCCAGTTACTTATACACACAATCAACAAGCATCTTCAGGAATTAGATCCCTGAAACTAATTTTTGCTTGACACACAGAGCTGAGCAAGGCTTAATCTTTATTAAACTAAAAAGCAATTAGAAAGCAAGCACACAAATCAATTAACTGATGCAGGAAAGCAAGATAGCAGTTTTTAGTGAGTTACAGGAAGCAGGGAGGGTGCCCAAAACACAATGTGGTGCTTTCAAGGCGGGGTGCAGGGGTTGGTTTTGAGATTGTTCTCCCCATCTACTCCTCTCTGGTGAGAACTCAGCTGGAATACTGCATCCACATGTAGCATACATAAGAAAGATGTGAAGATGCTGGAGCAAGTCCAGAGGTGGCCACAAAAAGCTGAGAGGGGTGGAGCACCTCTCCTATGAAAACAGGCTAAGAGAGTTGAGGTTCTCCATTCCAGAGAAGAGAATGCTCTGGGGAGAGCTTAGAGCACTGTCCAGTACATAAAGGGGACCTACAGGAACGGTGGAGAGGGACTTTCCACAAGGACATGTAGGGGCAGGATAAGGGTAATGGTAATGGCTTTGAGGTGAAAGAGGAGAAATTTAGATTAGATGGGAGGACCACCACCCTTTACTGTGAGGTTACACAGGGAGGTTGTGGATGGCCTATTCCTGGAGGTGTTCAAGGCTTTGGTGGATGAGGCTTTGAGTAATGTAGTCTAGTGGAAGGTGTTCCTGCCTATGGCAGGGATGCTGGAACTTGGTGATATTTGAGCTCCCTTCCACACCAAGGCATTCTACGATTATATGATTGGGTTTTGAGTTTGGATTGTTTTCACAAATTCTCGTTGATCTTAAACTCTCCAAAATCTTACAACTGTGTGTTTGTGACTACTTCATAAAAATGAGCCTTATCTTTACTGAGGCAAGTTCCCCATTTTTCTGAAAGAAAAGCAAGCCCTTATGTTCTGAATGGAGTTGCAGAGAGAGCACTAGAAGACAGGGATGAGAAGTCTAAATACTCAAAATGATTGAATTTGTCAGTAATTTGGTTTATAATTTAGATGAGTCTGATATCTAGAGGCCTATCATCCCAATTTCATCAAAACACACATCTATAAAAGTCAGTTAATCAAAAAATAAGAAAAAAGGAGGATTTTGAACTACTGAGAATTTGAAGTATCTGCTATCAGCTGCATAGGAATAAAACGTGTGAGCAAATCAGAAAAAAAGACTTAGCATTTATCTTTGTGAGTGTTGGGTGGTAGGGAGTGGGAATTAGTATCAACAGATTGAATTCTAAGATACAAAAGAAATTAAATATATTAAATATGAATACAAACCAGAACACCTAGAGCACCTCCAAAAAATACTGATAATGTTTCATTCTGTTCTCAGTGGTACAAAATGGACTGCTTGTGAAAGGAGAAGGTTTTTTAGTTCCTATCACTAAAAAGAGAACTGAATACAAAAACCATGCTGCAAGCTATCAGACTTTTCTGATTTAATTTCCTGTGAGATATCCAAAGATGCCTAAAGAAGCAAAAGTGAGTTTGAAATTTGAACATTTTGGCTAGTGGATGCCACTACAGAAGTTGCTTCCTTCAAACCCCTGGAAGAAAAGGCAGGGTTAGTCCTACAAACAGAGCAAATGCCAAAGCTGAAGCCATTTGATGCTGGAAAGAACCCTGTGTTTACAAAAACTAATGCTCTCACCATAGGACAATCACCATTTGCAGAAGGAAATACAGCAGGGAAAAAAGCAGTTCTGCAGCACTCAGAAGTGGCTTAAAGCATTGTGCAGACAGGAATAATCTTAAGGGATTTAAAAAGACATGATCATCATATATTTAAAGTGTACTTCCTCCCAATCCCTGCCTTGGAAAAGGTTCTCTTGACTCCTTCAATGGCACCAGTAGCAGCTAGAAATGAACCTCTGTGCTGGCAAGCCCATCATCCACAATTCCAGCAGAACACTGTAATCTCTGCTGCCTTTTTTTTCTAGTGGGGAAATCCCTCTGCTTCCATTATGCACACTCTTTACAGGAATGAAATGAAATTAATGCCACATGTATGTCTGTTTATAACCCATACTCTCAGAACATGGCAAAGAGAATGTGTACCACCAACAAAAATGCTCTCATGATAAAATGATCATGATCCTAATTGCCATCAAACTGCCTACATAGATTCATTCAATAGCTTTCACCATTTCATTGTTTCCTCAGTTCAAAGATTTGAGCAATTACTGTAATTGTAAGAGCATTTCTACCCTAGATCATAGATGGGCCATGCAGCTGATTAACATATTTTAACGTAACTCTGTGAAAATGGAATATGTGACAGTCTCCTAGTAGACTGTTTATTAGAGTCCTGTTGAACTTATCTTTCCATTATAACAAAAATAGATTGTAGAACAAAAGAATAGGATGGAGGGGAATGTTTAAAATTGAGTGATTAATTTAATTGCTTTTTATTCAACAACCAGTATTTCCTAGAAATGAAGAATGGGCTAAGCTTTTTTTTTTAGTTAGTTAGTTATTTAACTCAAGACTGAAAGTGAGGAAAATTTGTAAGTAGGATTAATAATAATTTGATCTAAAATGTAGACGAAAATCAGGGAGGAAGTTTACCTACAGATTTCAAATTTCATAGAGCTATATTCTTCAATTGTACATTTTCAATGTACAAAATAGCAGAAATAATTGTAGTAGAAATAAACATCTTTAAACATATTCTATTTAGCTATAAACTTAAAAGCCTAAATAATAAAAATATTCAAAATTTAATTCCTTTACATGAGAAGATGTAAACTCTCACAAATAAATCCAGAGATTATGTTCTCAGTTCAAAGGAGGACACTGAAAGGGCCAATTAATTTTCTTCTTACTTTTTTTTTTACTAAACATGTTTTTAGGCAAGACTGTCAAAATATTGTTAGCCAGCATAAACCAGTTGCTACCTATGAGAGGATAAAGATTAATTAATTCAAAAGCTGTTTTTTAGATCCTCTTGATATTTCAAAATCCTCCTGATTAAAAAATGAGTAAATAACAGGCTTTTCCTATTTGAGCCTTAGGAATATTTTTGCTTTACATGTTCAAATATAACAATTTGAATAAAAATAAGATTGTATGAAAATCCAATTTTATTTTCAAAACTAAAGCTCTTGGGTACAACTCAGACCGCAAGTTTAAGGAATTTTACAGTCTTTTAACTCCTTCTTTAAAAATGTGGCTTAAATTCTGGCTGGTAGCTAAGATAAGTCCTCATTCATTTCCTCAGAGGGATGGGGATGAGAGCTGGAAGGGCAAAAGACAGAAGAAAACTTTTGGGTTTAGATAAAGGCAGTTTAATAAGTGGAGAGGGGAAAAGGGAAGCATAAATTAAGCAATGCAAAAGCAGTCATCACTCACCACCAGAAAATGATGCCCAATCAGTCTCTGAGCAACAGCTGCTTTGGCAAAACTCCCCCTCCCCAGTTTTACTGCTGAGTGTGTTGTTATGTGGTGTGGAAGATTCTTTTGGGCAGTCAAGATCAGCTGTCCCAGCTGTGTCCACTCCCTGCCTCCTGCCCACCCTCAGCCCATGGGCTAGAGGAGCAGAGTCATAAAACAGAGAAGGTGTTGGTGCCATGAAAGCCTGGCTTGGCAAGGGCCACACCACTGGTGTGTTATCAGCACTGTTTTGCCACTAATCTAAAACACAGCACCATACGGGCAGCTATGGAGAAAAATTGCTCCATCCCAGCCAGAGCCAGTACAGGAAAAAAAAAAAAAGTTGGGAAGAAAACTCTTTAAATATTCTGGATATGTAACAAAATATCAATAATTTCAAAATGAAAGCTTTTGTTTGGAAGAATTTTAAAAAGTAAGTTACAAAGCTTCTCTGGAATATGGATTAATCCAGGCAAAAAATCTTTCTAGGTTAAACCTTGCTCTGAATGAACCAGTAATAAGGACAATACTTACTTTATATTTTCCCAAAAGCATCTGTCTCTGGTAACAAAATTCTCACTTGGTAGAGGAAAACAGGGCCAGAGTGGAGTAGGTTAAAAAGTGTTTGGTTACTGGAAGATGAGGGGTATATCAGGTGAGCAAGGGTGTGAGGGTCAAACACGGCACTGAAGGACTTCCAGAGAAGAGCTGCCAGGAGAAGCTGGCAGTCAGATGAAAGCAAAGCTCCTCACTGCTGGATCTGGCAACCTCCAGCACCCTCACCACGAGCTGTGTAACAGGACAGAGCTTTGTGGATAGCACTGAGTGGGAGGAAGCAGTAACATGCTGGAAGCTGGGGCTGCTGTTCAGAGGGACCTCAGCAGGCTGGGGGAATGGGGGTCAGTCTCCCCCCGGTGTAATTTAGTCAATTGTGCCTTGGGGTAGCAAGCTGTGTGGTTGCTGGTAAAATATGCTTTGTAAATAAGAAGAAAGATAAAATTATGGACCCCCGTGCATGTTGTTTGTTCGATCACTTTATTCTTTTTTAATAAGGGCTTTTGGTACAACAAATAAACTTGGATTATTAGCATTTAGAGGAAGAAAAAGGGCAGCATCAGTCTCTTCTCTCTGGTGCCCAGTGATAGGGCCAAAGGGAATGGCTTCCAGCTGTCAGAGGAAGTTGAAGCTGGATATTAGGAAAAGGTTCTTCATCCACAGAGTGGTTGAGCACTGGAACAGACTTCCCAGGAAATGGTTATTCCTGAGCTTGCTGGAGCTCAGGAAACATTTGGACAATGCTCTCAGGCACGTGGTATGTTCCTTGTGGTTATCCTGTGCAGGACCAGGGATTGGACTTTGTACCCTGTGGGTCCTTTCCAGTTCAGGGTATTCTGTGGCTTGTCCTGGAGTTGTGGTAGAGGAGTTTAAGATTGCATATTTGAAAGGTTCTTCATCCAGAGGATGGTGGTTGGGCACTGGAACATGATCCCCAGGGAAACGGTCACAGCACCAGCCTGACAGAGTTCAAGAAGCATTTGTACAAGACTCTCAGGAACATGGTGTGATTCTTTGGGTGTCCAGTGTAGGGGCAGGAGTTGGGCTTGATGATCCTCGAGGGTCCCTTCCAACTCAGCATATTCTATTGAATCTGTGATTCTGTGGTATTCATAACAAATTGAGAGTGGTGTAGCTGTGGGTCAGGAGGCCCAGAGAAGGTGTTTGGATTCTCCATCCTTAAAGATTTTTCAAACACAACTAGACTCAGTCCTGGGCAGGCTCATCTAACTTTGAGTTTAGCCATGCTTTGAGTAGAGGATAGGACTGTATGATCTCGAGCGATCTCCTACTGTCCATTTTTGGCTGTTAAACTCATCTCAGCACTGCAGAGGTGAATCTTCCTTCCACATCTTTATTTTGTGTTCACAAGTTTGTGAAGGTTCAAGTTACTAAATTTGGTTACTAAATGTAGTTACGAACTGGCAGCAATTACTAAAGTGGAACACTTTGTAACACAAATTTAAGTCATCATTTGCTCCTACACACGTCCTGACCTCCAGAACAAGATTTTGTCCTTGCTATTATTTTATCATCTCAGGATTTTTCTGTTCTAGCAAAAATACCCCTTGACATTAAACTACATGAAACCACCTTGGTCCAACATAATTATTACTTTTGTCATTTTTACTTCCCAAGTACTGCAGTAGTTTCACACTCCTACACATTTTTGTAAAAGGTGTTGTTATGGTGATATATTTCACATGCTGTATTTCTTGTTATGTCTCTGCTACAGCTCGTTTGTGTCCCCTGTGTACTCAAATATGCTCACGAGTGACCAGTTTGGGTATTTAATAAAGAAACAGCTTAGATATTTTTTGCAGATTCTATTTTGTCACAGCTTGGCTTTTCTTATTTCTCTGTGAATTAACTGCCTTGTCATGTCTTTCATTTGTTCTTCTAATTTTGCATCTTCCTGTGCTTTGCATTCATTGGGGTGTTAAGTTTGGTGGTGGTGGTTGCCATCCTTGTATGCACACCCCACTGCTGCATTACAAAAAGAGCTAACTCTTCAAAAGAATCAGAGAAGGCTCAGCCTTTCAAACTGCTTAGTTGACTGAACATTAATACTGCTCAGTGAAACAGGTATCAGCTCAGATTTAAAGTTTCCTGTCAGTGGCAGATGGAATGAAAACTCCATTTTCAAGTGTGGTTATTTTTCATTTTGTTATTTGTGACTGAATTTCCAGGCTGATTATTGTTGAGACAAAGTAAAGTGCACAAAAGTGTGCAACATTCATGCAGCAGCCCTGAAAGGAGCATATTCTTGAATATCAGAGCAGTGCCACAGTAAATTACCTTTTTATTTATATAACAGAGCATACAGAGGAGATAACAGCAGAGCTAATGAGACTCTGCATGTACATGGGTTACATTAGTGATGAGAAACAGCTCCACTAATTAACTCTGCTCCCTAATGAAATTAAATTCATGCTGTAAAAGAATTTTACAATAAAGTCAATGCAAACCCAAAGTATATCAATTTCTAAGTCCTTCATTATAGCAGTGTGATATAAACAACATCATGGTTTTATATTGGCATGGGACAGTAAGCCATGTTGTTGGTAGGCTGAGCTTGTTCCAGTTTCCACAAAAAAACCCCATTAGCTTCCTTTCCTCATTCCTTCCTTTCTTGCACACATGCAGACTGGTAAATCAGTGAACTATTATTTCTCAGTTTTTAAGTTAATTTTTGAAAAAAGACCTTGATACTTATGTCTGCCCATGTAAATTGTAAGCCTGAATTTTCTTCCCAAGTGGTGAGCTGAATTCTTAGCAAACTTCACAAAGCGTATTCCACCTGACTGGTCCTATGAACTTTCATCTGCCTGACACTCGTTGAGCTTCTCCTTAATATGCTCTTTGGATGCTCTGCTAGTTCTTTCCTTCTACAGTATCCTGGTTTTCCACGCTCAAAGCTGAGCTGAGACAACAAATACTTTAGTTCCTGCATTACCTGAGTAATGGATTATGTTCCATCATGATCCTGCAGTACAAAAGGGTCTTCAAAGGTGAGAGAGATGTCAAGAAGCTGTAGAACCACCTCAGCTGCTTTTTTTTTTTTTCTGTAAGTGGATGGAAAATACAAAATTTGATGATTCACTCCTTGTGCTTCGTTATCCACTTCAAGCTGCCCAGACACATAGACTGCATATTGACAGTCACTTTACCCCATGCTAGGTTCTCCTCATTCAGAACAAACCAGAGAGGAAACCATTCCAAATAGAGCCTTCTCTTTTCTTGGCACACTACACAGAAGGATTTTAAGTGCCCAACAACATCTCTGGTGATGTTTGCATATTTAGACGGCAAGGGTTTTGTGGCACAGTCATGGCTGCCATGGCCATACGTGCTTTTATGATTAAATTGTATATATCATTGATGCTCACATAAAGTAGACTCTTCTTCTGTTTGCCTGCTCTCAGTCAACCTCTCAGTGTGTCCATATGTAGAATTTCATATCTGAAATGAGAGCAAATGGTAAGCAGTTTATTAGAAATAATTCTGTGTATGTAAATGGGGAAAGCACTGATATACACATTTAGACTTAAAAAAAAAAACCCAGAGTGTGTTCTCCATACTTACTTTCTAAGCACATAATGTTCATGGCTGAACTTTGTCTTGGGATTCTGGTTTTCTTGTCTTTATTCCAGCAGCTGTTGAACAATATTCTCTCTTTGGGATCATGTACATGGAGCATTTCTCATTCTTTTTGTACAGTTGTTCTCTAAATTTAAGTTGAAAGGCCTGGGGCAACTTCAGGAATGATTACTCAGCAATTAGAGAGAAATCTGATTCAACTCCCTCTGTTTATGTGCAACTGCTCTTGCACCAATTTCTGTCATACATAACAGCCATATTGTGAAACCAAACATTTTGCAAAATGAATAAAATTTTCAGTCATTTCTCAGAATGACTTCCAGTTATTTTGCAAAATGACAGAAAATAGTAGGCATGTATTATGCAAAGTATCCCACCTCTAGTTTTTGAACTTATTGGTTTAAAAGATAACAGAAAGAGCTCTTTTCATTTTATTTCCCAGACTGTTTCCATAGTATTTCTCATAGTATATTTCAGAGCACACTATGTATTGCATTTTCTAAAATAAAGACTCTTCTGAGGTCAACATTGTAAAATGTACAGCTGTTTTTATTTTTTTGTTCAAATGGATGGATATTTGACCTGACCTTCCCTACTAGAACAGTAGTGGTAAAAGGTGACATTTTTTGAAATGCTGGAAACCATTAGGTATTTCAGGTGATGACCAAGAAAAGGATGTGGTCCAGGGGTATGATAAAGTGACCACTATTTTCTGAAATTTCTAAACTCAGTCATATTATATAGCTGAAACCATCATTTCATGAAAGAAGAGCAAATTGCCAATCTTTTTTTTTTTTTTTTAATAGCCACTTTCACAGATTCATGATATACAGCTTGTCTGCTGTTCAGGTTTAAACTTCTGAAGGCCTGTTCACTGTAAAGACAGTTTTATTCTTGCAAGCTGAATTTAACTTATATACTGCTTTTCCCTATGTGAAACTTTGTGACTTTCTTTCTAGCGTACAGACACATTTCATGTCTTGAGAGGATTCTCATTCAGCTGCTCCTTCTGTAGCAGAGGACAGGGACTGTGGTCTGTCTCCATGTATGTGGAATTTGCATCCATTTGTATTTCTCTCCATGCAGCCCTCAGACAGGTGAGACTCCTCTCCAAAGGTATGGTTGAAGGTTGTCCCTCAGATTTTCCCATTAATGCAGACACAGTCTGCCCTTTCTTATTTTCTCTCACATTTTTGCAGTCATTTTATTAGTGAAGTCTCTGTGAGGTCTTGCTCCACTGAGGAAAAGTACTGGGAAGACAAAGTCCTGTGTGCAATTCTTACATGTTGTCATTAGAGATCACGGTGCCACCACTGCATTAGGGTATTGCCTCCCTCCTCAACCCTTGGCTGGTTGTTGTGTTTCTCCATGCTGCAGAACTCTAAAGCAGATCAGGGGCTATGAGCTCTTTTCCATGAGTCCTTCCCTTAGTGTGTGTTCCCTGTGGAGCACAACTCAGAATCTTGCTTCCTACAGGTTCAGATGAAGCATTTGAGGGTGCTTTCAAATTTCTCTGCCAACCTCTCTTTCCTCTGTTGTTGGCATTGGGCATGTGTCCCTTGCTGACTGTGACCTTGCTATGGGTGGGGTTGGCTCTGGATTTGGTGACTGAGCCCCCAGGTTGTTGTGCATTACCCTTTCCAGCTATGGGACTGGCACCATTTCCATTAGAAAGACCTGAGTCATGTGAGCCTACTTGTCTGAAGTTTGACAAAGGCTAACACAGGGGTAAAACAGTAACCCCCTGCACCAGCACAGGCTGGGGGTCAACCTGATGGAAAGCAGCTCTGCAGAGAAGGACCTGGAGGTCCTGGGTGTCCATGAGGCTGCAGTGCTCTTGTGTCCAAGATGGACAGTTGTATCCTGGGGTGCATTAGGAAGAGCTTTGCCAGCAGGTCAAGGGAGGTGATCCTGCCCCTCTACTCTGTCCTGGTTAGGCCACACCTGGAGTGCTGTGTCCAGTTCTGCATTCTTTGGTACAAGGGAGACATGGAGGTCCTGGAGCAGGTCCAATGAAGGGCTACAAAGATGAGGACCTCTATAGTTCTGCTGGAGCCTCTCCCTTATGAGGCCAGGCTGAGAGACCTGGGCCTGTTCAGCCCAAAAAGTGGTGTCTGAAAAGGGCCCTCATCAGTGTCTATCAATATCTGAAGGGAGGGTGCCAACAGGATGGAGCCGGGCTCTTTTCAGTGGTGCCAAGCACTAGGCAAATGGGCAGAAATGGGTGCACAGGAAATTCCATGTGAATATGAAGAGGAACTTCTTTACTGTGCTGTGACCATGCACAGAGAGGTCATGGAGTCTGTCTTACTGGAGTTATCAAGAACCATCTGGATGAAATCCTGTGCCATGTCCTCTAGGGTGACTCTGTTCTAACAGGAAGGTTGGATCAGATGACCCACTGTGGGCCTTTCCTACCTTACCCAGTCTTTGATTTTGTGATTCTGCGCCCCAGTCACACGTGAATGACACACAATTCCCTGAAGGCACAGACATCAGAGATGATGAGCAAAACCAGACTGACATTCCCAAACTGGAGGCATTACTGGGAAAGAGGGAATTTACTGGTTGAGGGTGAAAGCAGCCAGCTGGCATGTCTGCTGCCTCACCAGAGAAAACAGGACTATATATTACTTTTAGTTAGCCTCCAGGGAATGGACACTGTATATTATCATTATTGGTTTTTTTCTCTACACAGCAAAAAATTTGGTTTATTAAACAGCGATTTGCAAGCAAGGAAAATTACTTCACTGAGTGTCAGAAAGTTTATTTTGATTTTCTGAAATTTTTGTCTAGAAGGTCAAGCTAGTGTTTTTATTAATGACCCCTTGACTTTTGAAACCAACCCTTGCTTCCAATCAAGTCCTAGCCATAGGGTGTGCTTCCAGGGAAAATGCATGCCAAGTCCTATTTCTCTGAAAACAGCAGAAATGAGTGACTTTATGGGTCAGAAATGTCCAATTTTGCAACTCTATTGAGGCTATTGTTCAGGAACTGCTGCCTCTGCTGCCTTCAGGGTTTTTCATGCCCATCTCTCTCTATTCCTGGAGGAAGCATCAAGTGTCTAAAACCCCCAAAACCCCTTTCTTGGCCTGCAGCTGCGGAAGTAGCTTCTTCCTCAACCAGAACTTTTAGTCTAAGGCACCCTGGTTATTGGGAATACATGGAAATGGAAATGTCAAGTGACACAGACTGTGGAAAACTGCCTGGAAAAAAAAGATATATATCCTAAGGGGAATTAGACAAGTAGGGTTACAGTCTGATAAAAGCCTCAAATCAGGATTGCTGCAAAAAGCAGTCTTGCTATATTTGTCTATCCCTTGACTTGATTTTCCATGATTCTCTGGTGAGCTAGAGAGGGAACTGACACAGCCAAAAGACATTCAGCAGGCAAAATCCAGCCATATGGAAAGAGTGATGCAGGAGTGGGAACAAGGTGTGACTGAGGGCAAGTTTGGTGGTCCCATCAGTGAGAGTGCTACTTTTTAACAACTTTAAGGATTAAATAAATAACCTGAGATGAAGGTCAGAGTCACAGTCACCTTACCTTGTTGCTGTGTAGCAGAAGTATGCTGATATTCTTCTCTCTTCTCCTCATTCCCCGTCCTATTCTTCAGATCCTATCCCCTTTTAGTCCTTCTGTAAGTGTGTTTGTGTTCATGGTTGTTTCCTAGCCTGGAACTATCCTCTGTCATCCAGTCAGAAAAAAAAAAAAAAGGGGTCTCCTTCAGGATTGTGGTGCCTGTGACCAAGCAGATGATGGTAACTGGAAATTCCCCTTCTTCTGTAGTGCTCGATTCCTGGCAGAGTTAAGAGAGTTCATCCTCTCAGGGCAGGGGAAGGCTTTCTGTGCCAGACACTGACCCTCACAAAGCAACACAAGTGGTAGACATAAAGTTTGCATAGACAGTCCATAAAAAGCATGATTTGGTGCCGGATAACATCACCAAATTAAATCTGCTGATGGAATTATTGGGCCCCCTAATTTGCTCATTATCATGCCGAGTTAGTATTGACATAATTAGCATCAATTTTATTCAGGGGAAAAAAAACCACTACTATTTTTTGTGATGCTATGTTGCAGGCTACTGTGAAAGTGTGTAATGTAAAATATAAGAGTTAAATTACTTGTGATTTTAACACGTGGATGAACAAGATTATTTGGGCTGTATAGTCGGGAGGATACTGTTTGTAAAATTATGCTTCATTCCGAATTCAGATATAAAATACTTTTAATTTATGTGCATTTTTGTCAGAGGGAGTTTACTTTTTCAGCACATAGTCATTTTGTTTATTAAGTACTTTATTAGAGTAGAAGGGTTATAATATAATGTTACAAAGCTATGCAGGGCCTACAGAATGCATGCAAGGCATTTTCTTTAACCAACCACATTGCTACGGGAGGAAACAAAAATGTTATGCCAATTTCCATCCTCTCCTGCCACAGGGAGAATATGATTTGTTTGTGTAGCTTTAAAACAAATCTGGATCATAGCAGTTTAATGCTTTCTTAAGTACACACAGTTAAATAGTAGTGAACTACACATTTAAGTTGACTCCTTCCATGTTTTGAAAGACTCTGTAGTTCCTCAGCCACTGTTGAATCTGGCTGACAGTTGTCATCCTTTTTACAGTGATCCTTTGGGAACAAACACCTTCTTAGATAGATTTTTCTCAGATACACACACACTGCAAGCTCTCACATTTCATTCTTAACAGATATGGTTTAGGCTGTTTGCCAAGGGTGAGCCATGAGAGCTGCCAAATGCTTCACCTGTTTTATGAACTTCAGTGATTTCCACCTTTTGGTGTTGTATAGCCTGACTCATACTCTGACCTGAAAATACCTTTTATGATCAAACATCCTGGTAGACATAAAAGATCTTGAAGCAAGATGGAAGAAAGACAAGGTAGAAAGACTATAGAAGAGAAGACATCCCATAAAGTAACCATCTTGGTGCGACCAAAAGCAATGAGCATAGCAATGAGATTGCACAGGTACAAGATCAACTAGTTGTTATTTTATTGCTGTCTGATGTGCAAGAGAGGTTGAAGGTGAAGCAGAAAGGAATGGAAAGATTCACAAGTGTGAAAAGGTGGATTTCAACAGCATCATGAGGAGAGACTCCTAGAAATTTATCAGCTGATAACCTCTAATTAGTTAAGTAATTAAATTATTATCCCACTAACTCTAGATGAAAAAATATGACCTTATACAGATGGCAAGAAAAAGAAAGATGTATTAGCCATTGATGTCTTGGCTTAGAGGAGTTGGAGATTTATATCCTTTTTTTGGGGATAGATTTAAAGCAGCTGAGCTATGAAAGCTTCAATGTCTTTCACAGAAATATTTTACTGAATTTTTCACCTTTTTTAATGGAATTTATTTCTGTCTTCAGAGACAGCAACTGACAATGCCTCATTAAGATATAGTATGCTTTTTTAGCTACACTAGGTCTATTAGCTTTTTCCATCCCTCCAATCCAAGCAGTAAGATTTTCATTACTTCTACCAGTACAGGGTACAAAATTCATAGAAGTGCTTTCAAGCTAAAGATACTGTAACTACTTATAAACTTCATAAATGCACAAAATCAACACAAGATTAAAAAAAAAAAAGCAACACATTTCTACCTTGGATACCTAAAATATTTGTCTTTTGAAGAGAAGACAAATGCTGTCTGAATGATCTAAAAAAATTGCCCTGACTGTAAAATATTATTTTTAATTGAATAGTTTTGTGAAGAATAATACAGGCTTCTGTTTGAACCTGCAATATCCTTTTCAGTAACAGTGTATAAATTTTTTTACATATTTCCATAATGTGAGAGAGATAGCAAAATTATTTTCTGCTGCAGTGATACCATCTCAAAAGGTGATTTTTAGAAAATATTTTAAAAATAACTATCTATCACTGGTTTAGTTTTAAATAGCTGGTTTAATTGTTCAATTCACTTAGAAAGTTATGCTTGTCTTAACAGTAAAGAAACAGACCTAGTCAGGAAGAACAATATCTTCCCTGATATTTTATGAGAGCTTGAGGGAAATAAATAAGAAATGTATGGGAAAATTATATAGATCTTTAAGTTTCAAAAATCTGTACCTTAGTCCATAAAAACCACCTTCTTTATTTGTGTTTCTACATTGCAATTTTCAAGTCTCCTCCTAGTGCCTTTGACCCTCAAATCTTGATGTAAAAACAGTAAGACAGAAGAGCCCATGACCTTTCTCCCCTCTTCTCCAGGTCCATGCACAACTCACTGGGTAGCACCATGAGGAAATCGTTGAAGTCACCTTCCTGTTTACCAGCTGATACCCTGGAGGCAGATTGTTCCATTACTTCAGGAAGCTGATGTGCAAAGCCCTGTGTGTGTTGTACTGTTTCCAGAGCACACCCGCACTCACTAAGGAGGGAGTTTGCCATGTCTGTTCATCACTGTCCTATCCCAGGTCCTGTACATGCTGCAGGAGGCTGATGCTAGCAGCAGGCAAACCTCCCCACATTTTTCTTGAAGAAGCGGCTTCCGCTCAGCATGAGTGACAGCAGGTCCAGACAGCTCAGGGCAGTCAGGCTCAAAAAAACCTCATTGTAGCTTTCTAACTGGTCAAGATCACTCACATGCTGTATGAAGTAGGCCCTGAACAGGTGATAGGGAAGGAACCAAATTATGATGACCCAGATGAAAATCAAGTTTTTCACCTGGGCCCAGAATTCTTGGTGTGAACAGAGGGAGTTGGAAAATTTTCTTGCCACTCTTACCAGGATGAAAATCTGCAAGGCCAAAAGGACACAAGAAATGAGGGCGACAGCTACAATTACGGTGTAGTTCAGGGCTTTCACGCTCTCGTGCTGTAGTTCTTTGTGGAACTTGAAGCATGTTGTGCTATTGTACAAGCCCGAGCGTCCGTACTCGAAGTAGAAGAGTGGCACCCCAAAGACCATGACGAAGACCCAGACGGCAGCGCTTGCCGCAATGGCGTGCAGCTTCCTGTAAAACTCCACCTTGTCCTTCCACTGGAAGAAGATGAGCCACCGGATCACCAGCGTGATCACGTAGAATATGAAGGTCAGGTACATGTGGATGTGCACCATGGCACTCACCATTTTGCAAAACGGTATATTGAACACCCACTTCTTTTTGAGGTAATAGTGGAGGCGGAAGGGCACCGTGAAGAGGAGGAGGCTGTGCACAACGACCAGGTTAATGATGGCAGTCGTGGTCACAGAGAGAGTGTTCATCTTGAGTAGCATAAAGGACATCGTGATGGACCCAATTCCACCTCCAGCAAAGACAACAGAGTAGACAGTCACCAGAATGGCACTCATGGTGCTGGTGTGAACGAAGGCGGAAGAGGAGTCACTGCCATTCCTGCTCCCTTCAGTCATGTTCCTGAAATCTTCCTGGTACATATTCTGGAAAGGAAAGAATAGAGAAAGACTAAGATAAGGTAGGAATGAGAGGCCCTACCTAAAAAGCCAGAAGGCCTTCCCACTTGGCTCTTGCTCAAGGAATAATCCTGAAATGTCATAGCTGTAAGCTGTACTTTTATCCAAACATCCTCCAGCCTAAGGGAAAATGGATGAGAAGGCTGGGCAGAGAACTGCTCTAGTCCTTAAGACATTTCCAGCCACACTCCTACAAACAAGCATGAATCAATAATATATGGGGAGAAATGATCCTTAGAGAAATTACATCACTGTGGTAGTCTTGTGCTGTGCTATTTTTTCTCCTCTCCTCTGAGCATCTGCATGCTTTTACAGCGAAGATCAGAGATATTATTTTAATTCTGCTACTCATTCATCAATTTGTTTATTTGCAACACAAATCTGTCCTTCCCTGGGCCAGATAACAACCATTTGTTGTTCTATCTAAGACACAAATTTTGTTTGCTACTGAGAGCTGAGTTTTGAACACATTACAGTCAACTTCTCCATGGACAGTTTCTCTGACCAAGGGATTAAACACCATGGATACCCAGATTCCATGGAAATCCTGCTTAGATCCTGCCAGGCCAATAAGCGTAGGCAGTACTGTCCTGGTTCTCAGGACCATTTCATATTTTACATGCAGTAACTGGGTGTTCTGAAATGGGCTGCTAGAAAACGTTAGGAAAGGACATCCTGGGTAAGTGTAAATCATCCTGTCTGACCCAAGCAGAAGCTAGATGCAAGTCAATAGCAATTTTAAAAAGTATGCTATACATTTTTAATATATTGTTGTCTAAAAGAGAGATTAAAAATAATTATTATAAATCCAAATGCAGCTCCTGTTAGGATTTTAAGTACTACAAGATCATATAGGAGGGGAAGAGTTCAAGTAGGGTGTCATCCTGAGGTATATTTGGATCTGTAAAAATCTGGATCTGATTTGGATCAGTGGATGTTCACATTACAGTTACAGAAAAAAATCAGGGAAAACTGAACAGTGTTGGGCTCTGTACAATCACAGTTATACTGCTACTGCTACCTGAACTGTAATTTAAAAATGACTCCGGTAAGTCATTCATTCTACCAGTGAATCCCACAACACAAGCAGGAGTTTTCTCCCAAGTTTTTGTGGTTTTTCATTTAATACTCATATGCTCTTCACTTCAGAGAGTAGCTCCTCAATCTCTTTGTGTGAGTGGTGTTTCAGCTTTATTTTCATTTTTTTAGGTAGCATGAACCACCAGAAGCTGGAAGGGGAAAAAGTTTTTTAGCAGTCCACACATTTTATGGAAAAGAGGAAATGCCTATAACAGTTTTATAAACTGGTTTTGCTCGTAGTGGGGAATGAATATCTGCTGTACATCTCAGGTGTTTTGTGTTATTTCTTAGCAATTGTTCTTTCTAAGTACTTACACTTACAATAATCAAGATCTCTTCATACATTGAAAAGTTATTCCCTAGCTATCCCAATGCATCTAAGACTCCAGATATCTTATTATAATAAATATAAGTGCCACATCTCAAACTGATGTGTTGGTTGCTGGCATAATTGACCTTTTGTGTTGGATCTTGCATTTCAGAGTTATGTGGACAATTAATTCCAAAACATTAACAGAATTACAATGGGTTGCAGTGAAGGAGATTTTATCAAAGTCACTGCAGATTGTCACACTGCAGGTCTTGCATCAGAAATGGTGCAAGTTCCTTCCAGTTCTGTTCTTGTTTCTGAGACACTTCATTTCATCCTCCTGACCATGCAAGGTAGAAGGGGTTAGCAAGAGCTCTTTGTCAGTTTCTCCAAATTGTTAAACTTCAGTTTGAAAAGATGTCTCTAAAAAGAGGCATTATCACACGGTTTTGATTTAAAATGCATATTTAAAGTTTAAAACCTTTGAAATCAGTGGGGAGAAAGGCAACACACTGGAAATGTGGCTCAGTGTGAGCAGACCCAGCAGCAAGCCTGCACTTGGAGATGAAGAACTTCTTGTTGTCACCCTTCAGAGGCCAGCAGTGAAACTTGAACTGAAGGCAGTAAGAACGGATAGGCAGAAGCCAGATAACTGATATTTTCCTCAGACATTCCAGTGAAGGGGGCAGCAAGAGACCTATTTCTGTCTGCAAATAAGCAACTGAGTCACTGAAATGCAGGTTTCTGCAGAATGCTGCAGATATTGTTAAATCCCTGCATAGTAAGATTCTGCAGGATATGTAATTTTCGTTAATCATCCAAAGAAAAAAGCTACTAGCAGCTGCGACAAGAGATTACCAGCTCCCCAGTAGTACAGGCACCCCACTGAAATATCATTGCATGATGAATACAGAGTGTAACACAACACAGGGCATGTTTCACAGAGGAAACACTGCTTTCTGCTGAAATGAGGTCTCCTATCGTACTGACACTCACAAAGCTATAACCTACTGACCTGAAATACAACTCACAAGTCCTTTTGCCAGAATTTAGCAGGAGGCACGTGGAAAAAGAATTAATGTGGACCTTACAAGACACAGCTGTTCTTGTTTCTGTGCCTTCTCACCCCCCTCTAGCCTGTCCAGTGATATTGGTCAGGTCTTGGAGCTGGGTTTGGTCTTCCTCTGTGCTAAGCCTCTCCTCACTTGGCTGAACTTCTGCCAGACACGAGCCTTGAGCAGCCACAAGGCAACAGTGGCCACCACTTCATTTGGATGCCACAGCAGCTGCTGGTGCCAAGGGCTGGGGGACAATTGCAAAAATAACTGTTTTAGTCTGACAAAGGAGGTAGGTTGCCAACAGGCCAGAGGCTAGTTTCTTTCAGAAATAGGATCAGCAAAAAGATTCTTGTGCGTTCAAGATTTGTCAGTTGTCAGTGTGGATAATGCCATCACACTCATTCCACGGGATTGTTTGTGCAGCACAGTCTGTGAGACTTCCCTGGGCTGCTCTCTTCAGGACAGCAAAAGTCATAATACTCAGTCCCTGTCTGTGTTCAAGGCCAGGTGATTTGAGCAACTTGGTCTAGTGGAACTTGTCCCTACCCATAGCAGGGCTGTTGGAACTACATGATCTTGAAGGCCCATTTCATCCCAAATCATTGTGGGATTCTATGATTTGTGAAAACAAGTTGAACTCTGTCAAAATTTTCCAAGTAAGAAATATTCATTCCAACCTTCAGGAACTTGTTCCTCTTTTATCTTACTGTTATCTATCTTACTAGTTAAAAAAAAAAAAAAAAAA
>VWYP01002971.1:225372-246871 GCA_013400435.1 Pycnonotus jocosus | reverse complement strand
AAAAAAAAAAAAAAAAAAAAAGTGAGAAAAAAAATTAACCATTCTTCTGGACAGAACTTGTACAACCTCAGCTTCCAGGCATTTTATGTGCTTCTGCCTCTGTCTTCAGATTTAAAAACTTTTGTCAAATTTTGACTTCCCCTGTAGATACTTGATATGAGACAGAAAAGGTTCATTCTCCCTTGATCCCAGCCATACCTGTGGCTCCTCAGTGAACTGCCATTACACTTGTACTTGGTTCTTAGATGAACAACTTTACATTTGGCAGGGGTAAAATGCTTATTCTAGTTTGTGCCTGATTTAGCAATCCAGATCAGCCTGTCACTGGCTTGTTCCCTTCATTGCATGCTATTTTCCCAACCAAGTCCATGAGTCACCATTATGTTACATCAACATTATATCAACTTATTAAAAAAACCACCTCATTTGTCAGAAATGATGACACTCTTACAATCTCTGTCAAACAATGAGCTCTACTCTGTATAACAAGTGTTTGCAAAATTTATCCCCCCATACATGTCTGCTGAGAGACTGGCAGGCTTCACACAGATTTTCATGTGTTCTGACAGTTGGGTTCTGCAGAAGAAGTATTTGCTGTCTGCATGCACCCAACTGAGAAGTTTCATTTGAATTTGGAGGAGAAAAAAGTTCAACTCAAATGAAAGATTTCTATTTTCGACAGGCTTAATAAATTGAAAAATGAGTGTTTGTCAGAACTGACATTCCTGCACTGAACTAGACTAGGTTGGAGGAAGTGCAAAATACAAATAATTTTTAACAAAAGTCTGTTTAAAATCTGCATCTGTTTCACAGAATCCTCATTTAGTCTCAAATATGTTTTCTGTTGAGGGCATTGTAATTGCATTACATTTTGTTCTAATTCCATGCTGTGTTATGGTAATGTAGGCTATGCCACTAGAATAATTGCAGAATTTCTTTCATTTCAAAATAACCACACGCACCTGAAATTTGAAGCAGAAAATCTGCTTAATGGAAAGCACTAAAAATAATAGTAAATATCAAGCACATTTTTACATTTAGACATCAGCTTTTCTCAAACAACTTTTCATGATTCCCCTAACTCATTCGGTAACTCAACAGCTCATGTCTTGCAGGCTGTGTCAACATTATACTGATATTTTGTGGTTTCAATTCAGTCCATTAAAAAAACAAATGGGACAGAAAAGCATGTTGAGTGAGTCCTCTTTCATTTGAGATTGTCACTATTTTTACACAAAAAAAAATGGAAACCATGAAGTGCTCCTAAAAAGGATTATATACCTCCTTAGCTGTATCTTAACAGAGAGAACAAACCCTTCTTGTCCTTACAGAGACTGGATGACATCAAGCAAACAAAAAAAGACGCATGAAAACAAAATGCACTGCCTCCCAGTTTTAGAAGACAGTGTAAAACTACAGGGTAGCAATAGGGAAAAGAGTGAAGCAAAGCTGTCCCTTACTGGGAAATTACCAAACACAATGAGAAAACACTTGTGCAGAAAATGGGTTCAAATAAAACAAACAGACCACTGAATGCTTTTTTCCCTCTTAAACTTGCAAACATTCTTTTAAAAACGTTGCAAACCAAGGCTTTTTTTTTTTTTCATTCTGTGTATACTTACAGATTAGAGTTTCTCTTCACTCTTCAAGTGTTGTTTACTTGGATCTTCATTCTACGTAAGCTCTGAGAACAAAAAACAAAAGACTTGATACTTTAAAGAGTCATTGCCTTACTTCCTTCTTTGAGCTTATGACAAAACCATAACCTTGAGGCTGCGCTGTGTGAAGGTAGGGCTGCCCATGGACACACAACCTTGGGAAGATTTTTAGTTGCATCACAGCATCCCTTACCTTGCAGCTCCTTCTTAGCCGTTAGAGGTCTTAAAAGCCTCGCATTTCTGAACAGTGTTTTATGCTACTGCCTAAAATGATAAACTATACACAAAGAAGTGAGCCTCACAGTTCACAAAGACACGGGTTTGGAAGGGTTGTTCCCCAGAGTGGAGGGGATGATTTGAAAGCATGTTTTGAGAGAATAGGGCAGGACAAGAGCAAAATGTGGTCTAGATTGTAACTGACTAAGTGTGGGTTTGGATGTGGTCAGAGACACATAAGTGTAAGGGATGAAATAAGGCTCGGTCTACAGCCCAGCACCATTTCTCAGCTCTCCTTTCTGCCAAGAGTTTAGCTCAGTGTCTGGATGACAGGACATGGTGCTGTCACTACAGCTGCACAGTGCTAGAGGAGGGAAACTAGGATATCTAATTAAAAAGTGATTGGCCATGCCAGTGTCAGAGGCTCATTGAGCAATGATGGTGGTGTGAGGTGTATGTGTGGTAAAAGATGTCTTACTGCAGGACTGAGTCTCTGTAAGGAGTCTGTGCAAGGTCAGTTTTGCCCTCCTGCTGGCTTAACGTTTCTGTTAGAACATGTTAGTATACTAGGTTTGAAAGCAACAGTATAGACGCACAACTTTTAAATGTAATCTCACATCAGAACGTTTTAACTGACTGCATCCTGTTGCTTCATATTTGGTTAAAAAAGCACAAAGGAAGTCCTGCTCTGTGCTACTTCACAACAGACTGGTATGTGATGGAAGTTGTCTTTCTGCATTTTGCAATTTTAACAGTGGCTGACAGATAAATAACTGTTTAGATAATATTAAAAGGTGATCATAACACTAATATTTAGTTCTTCTCCAGTACCTTTCTGCAAGCTGGTCTCAAAGCTCTGTTGAAAGTCATACAGATAAAAAGCTGAAAACTCTATGGGAAAGCCAGAACTAAAGCTAAGATATCCTTAAATCAGGTCTTGTGCCTTTTCAAATTAGTAATTTTGTCTAGGCTTCTTCTATGTCTTGTTTTAGAATGAATATATCCCAGTGGAAAGAAAGCTACGGTATCTTTAAAACCTTCAGTTAGCATCTGTATGTGGCTTTTAAAATTATACAATTTTTTTGATACATAAATTAACACATAATTAAACATAATTTAAAAGATAAGTAATGTTTTAATGCTCTATATTGATATATATATTTGATGCAATATAATAATTACATAACATAAAAGTTATATAATTTTGTTGATAAATAACAAGGTTGTTTTCTCAAGCACTCATTTTCTCAAGCACTCAAAACAAATAAGTTTTTTGGGTTGACTTCCTTTCACATCTTTGTAGTTGGCAGATCTTCAATCCTTTAATCCAGGATTAAACCAAATAGCGAAATACCAGAGTATGATCTGGGACAGACGCCCTCATTGCCTTTGTTAGTCTCTAATTTGTAGTTAGCATCAAAATCTAGATCGGTATAGAATGCTTAATACATATAATTTCAACTAATTTTCCCTGCTAAATTGATGCAATTATGCCTAGAATTTACCAACAACATGTATAATGGATTCCAGACTGGTATGTTTAGATTTTCAGCTGTGATGTACTGAGCTGGTGGCAGAATCTGATTATTTTAGATCATCACCAGTTTTAAACACAGATACTGGAAAGGCATGTATTTTACAAGTTTTGAGTGATTGCTGGTAGTTTTAGCAATACCCTAAAAATCTAGCAGTGTGATAGAGTGTTTTCAGAGTAGTGCTGTATCACATGGATTCAGCCATCATCTAGCTTGAGTTTGCATTACAGCAACAGTTTCAAGGGCCAAGGTTCTTTAATAATAGATGAGAGTCTGGGCCAGATTTCAAGGACTGTTTGTCCTGAGCCTGATTAGCATCAAGGTACCTCTACTCTGGGTTGTGAAAGGTCCTTGAGGAAAAAACCATGCCCTTTATGATCAGGCATAATGCACACTATTAGCGATTCTTCAGCTGTTCCAAACTTAAGTTGTGCACAGAATAACCATGGCAACACAGGTGTTTTGTTTGGCTACATTTTTTTTTTGCCAGGACTCAAGGGTTTGGAGTGCTAATTCAGAAATGGACTACACGGGGTGGCAGGAGCTATGCAAGCATGATGGTTGGGTGTTCTAGAAAAATATTCTTCTCCTTCACTAATTTAAGTGGCAGAAAGCAAAAAATAAGACCCACCTGGACACCTTGAATTGACAGCAGGTAAGCTGGCTCTTAGTTAGTTGTGGGCAAAGCCTGAGTGATGGTCCTGACAACGCTGAACTGATGTGGATTACGTAGAATCAGGGAGGACATCATCCATAATAATTTGTACTCCTTACAAAAAACCCACTTTTTGATCTGCTCAGAGTCCCTCCCAGTGCCAGCTGTGGGCCTGGGGCTAGGATGTAAGACTGGCTGATCAGTTATTACTTTGCAGTTGTGACAGATTATTTGCAGTTTATTATTAAGTAAAAGATCAGCTGCTAATATGAAGAACTGAAAGACAGTATGTAATTAGAGTATCTTGTAACTATTACCAACAAAATTCTATTTTTGACTCATATTTGTAATGTGCTTTACTATTTCAAGCACCTGAATAGAAAGATATTAATCACCTACAAAAGGAAAAACATTCAGTATCAGTATCAGCCAAAACCATTTTATAGATAATAGGTTTCTTAAAATGTCTCTCTCTGGGTTCTGGATCAGTTGTAAATTGTGGCTGTCACCCAGGCAATGCAAGGTGCCCTATGAGTGAGAAATACTGCCTGTGACACATCTGAAAGAACATTTTGGAAAAGTACAGGGAGTAAAATGTGACTTGAAATTCCTTGTTTCACACACCTTTGCATAGCACAGCCATAAATTTAAGCTCCTCTGAAAAGTGGAAATGCATCTGGTAACCTCCTCCTAGATTTTTACCTGATATAGGGAAAAAAATACCCCTTTTGAAAATTATTATCCCTGGGCATTATGACTCAAATTTGCTCAAATGTACCTGAGGAAAAGTGGTATGGAGAAAGTCTGTCTCCCCTTCAGCCTATCTCACTACCTTTTCCTCCTACAGAAGTGCCAAAATTGTACCATGTTGAAGTATAACACATCAATGAAACCTCCTCAAATTTCTGTTCAGGTCTTACCAGGATCCAGATCTTTCAGAAAAGTACTGAAAACAACCCAATACTTAAGTTCAAATCAAAATCAGCAGTATTTCTTCTTTGATAGTGTGGGAGGGTTCCCAGATCTAGAAACCAACTGCTCTAATACTAACACTAGCAATTTGCTCAACTTTCACTGTACCTTCTCTTTTCTATTGCACTCTGCTTTGGCCTCAGTGTTTGTCACCAAGGGCAGGAGGAGGAATCAGAACTGCTGACAAAAGATATCTGTTCTGTCTCCAGCCTAAATGGACTTTTTGAGAAGGTGTCTTACTTATATTTAACAACTACACTCTTCTAACAGTCTATCACCAACCTTATTATTACCTTTTTTTGGAAGGATTTTACTAGTTCATATCTGTTGCAAGCCAGTAAGTTTTTCAGGGGTTGTGCCTTTCATCAGGAATCCAGCACAGCAATTCACTCGTTATGGGAACTTGTTCTCACCAGGGTGAAAAAAAATGGAAGGAGGAGCTGATTGACAAGGAGATGTATTACTCCTACCCTGAAGATGACATTAGGCTGCAGAGAAAGAAATCATATATGCACCACCATGCTGATTCTATAAGCATACATGCCTCTCTGAGAAGAAAAAATTCTTCCCTTCATCTTGAAAAGACAGTGCTCATCCTAAAATATTTTTGAACTTGGTACTAACCTCACTAATTGCCTGCTGGGTTAGGCAGCATGCTGTAAGGAAGAATATATTTTTTAAAAGGATTTCAGCACAAGTCTATCACTACCCATCCTCAGAATGTGTACTGCAACTACTAATACTGTTTATTCCCAGATTGTTAATTTCGTCTGATTTCTGACTGCAGAGGTAATGCAAACTCTATCACCAGGTGCATGGAAAAAATAATTTTACCAAAGATCAATTTCATGCTGAATATACAGACACAGGTATTTATGAAACTTAATATGCTAAAATGTGTTGTCTGAGGAGCAAACCTCCCTGCATTAGTCTAAGCTCCTACTGCCTAGGAGCAGTACAGAAAGCAAACCTTGCTGCCAACAATGATTGATAATGAAGATGATTTCCTACCTTAGCATAAACAGAATTCAATACATGAGGTTTCTGCTACAGTTGGGTTAGAGAGGATTTCACATTCCTCCTGTCATTTCAGAAAGGAGGAATTTACTGCACGGAAATTCTTCTGCACTGCATTCCCAAAGCACAGTGGTTTGCAAGAGCCTTTCCTTGATCAGTACAGCTACACTCTGCATTTTAGAGTGAGGTGCTGTGTGCATGCAAGTGCTCTGTTACACCAGATTGTTTGGGCTGAAATGGTTCACCTTGCTGTTAAATCTGGAGATTTCCATTCTGAACAAATGATAAGCAATGATAACTTTCTTACATAAATGATAGCTTTAACTGTGTTAAAGTAAGATTTTTCAGTGCACATGCCAAAGTGTAAAGCCAATTGTGCTGTTCAATAGGCTCATTACTGATGCATTTTTTAAAACTTTTGCCCATTTGAAGTTCAGCTGAAATATTTAGGAAGGCATAAAGACAGCCCAGCCATAGGTTTAGAAATACTTATGGTAAGTGCTGCTGTTCTGGGCTGTGGAATACCCACACCTCCCCTTTGTCCCCCTGTTCTCCTAATATATTTTCTCCCAGCTTCTCCCCATGTCATTGACACAGGAGTCTACAGAAAATCTTGGGCCATGCTGCTTGTGGCTTTAATGGTGTTTTGCCAGTCCAAATATTCAGTTTTGGAGTGCCCTGTGCTGTGTTGTTGCTCTGGGTCCCTGTACTTGGCTGATCTTTAGACATCTCTGCAGAAAAACAGATCAGAAAACAATAAGTTGTGAAATAACTTCCCTTTCTAACTTCCTTCTTTTAATTTCATCCTGGCTATTTAATGTTCTGTACATCTTCTTTATCACTGGAAAGCATAAGACCCCAATATTTTATGTCATTATTCACTGTAGCTCTAATGAAGCAGTAGCTGAAGACAGATTGACAGGACATTCCTTTATGATACTCTGAGTCCTACGTGATAGATGGAAAGGTAAAATAAAACTAGTCCACATGTAGTCAGTGAAGCATTGTGGAGAGAACACACAAATAGCACCAATGTAAGCTGGCACAAAATGAATTGTGTAGGATGTGTACAAACCCTGATGTGTTGGGTTTGCATGGCCAGGTTGTGGTACTGGGGGAAGGGGTGGCTTCTGTGAGAAGCTGCCAGAAGCTTTCTCTAAGCCTGTCAGAGCCAATGCCAGCCAGCTCCAGGATGGATGTGCCACTGGCCGTGACTGGGGCAGTTGGAAATGATGATAATGCCTCTGTGATAACACAGTGAAGACAAAGAAGAAAAAAGAAGAAAGAAGAAAAAAGAAGGAGGGAAAAAAGAGTTATTATGGCAGTTGCTCTTGCAGCAGGGTGGGAACACGTGAGAAGAGCAGCTCTGCAGACACAAAGGTCAGTGGAAAAGGAGGGACATGAGGTGCTCCAGGCCCTGGAGCTGAGATCCCTCTGCAGCCCATGGTGAAGTCCATGGTGAAGCTGCTTTGCCCCTGCAGCACATGGATGATCACAAGGATGCAGAGATCCACCTGCAGCCCATGAAGGAGACCAACACTGGAGCAGATCAATGCCCAAAAGAGGCTGTGAACCTGTGGGAGGCCTGTGCTGGAGCAGGCTCCTGGCTGGAATCTGCAGATCTGTGGAGAGAGGAGCCCACAAGGGAGCAGGTTTCTTGCTAGGACTTGTGACTGCATGGGGAACATGTGCTGGAGCATGCTGTCCGTAAAGGAATGCACCCCAGGGAAGAATGACCTCCATTGCAGTAGTTTGTGAAGAACTGTTGCCTATGGGATGGACTCACACTGGAAAAATTCATGGAGTACTATCTCCCAGGGGAGAGACCCCATGTCAGAGCAGGAAAAGAAACAATGTGAGATGAACTGACCACACCACCATGCCCCGTCTCCCTCTGCCACTGGACTGCAGGAGGAACTAGAGCTGAGAAGGAGAGTGGTTTTAAAGTCTGCTTTTACTTCTCATTATCCTGCTGATTTTGTTAGTAATAAATTCAGTTAATATTCCCAAGCTGAGTTGGTTCTGCTCATGACTCTGTTTGGTGAGTCATCTCTCCTGGTCCTTATCTCAACCCATGAACCCTTTCTTCTATTTTCTCTCTCCTGTTCAGTTGCAGAGGGCAGTGACAGAGAGGCTTTGGTGGGTACCTGGCACAGTGGGCAGCTGTGCAGATATGAGCTCTGGTCCCAGAGCAAAACAGTCACAGGTGGGCAGTGACCTGACCTTTTTGTTCTCAACAGGGTAGGTTAGACTGGCCACAGTAACTTGTCTCTTTAGCCCCATTGCTTCTGGTTCTCAAGTTGGCACATTAAGTACTAATTGAAGTACATCTTCACAGAAGAGATTTCCCCAAAATAGCTTTCCTGTTGATATTTGTAATGGTAAGAATTTGAGGAGTTTAAGAAAATAAAGCACGCAGTTAATGTGTTTAATTGTGCAACTGAGATGAAAATGAGAAGCATCAGCTCACTGAGTAGCAATTTCCATTGCTGCCTTTTTCTCTCTGTACCATCAAAGCAAGATCATCAATGAAAGTGATTCAATGATTTTCTACAGCCCTCATGGTGACAGAGCTCACCATTTACTATGTACCTCTAACTCAGTAAGTGCAGGTAAAGCAATGCCTGTTCCATATCCACTCTAGATTTTCCTTACGGCTCTTATTTTGGCTACAACTCTTTTCCCCTTATTTTAACTTAAGTCAAAAGATTTCACTCTACTCAGTGAGATTGCAGTAAGATAATGAATTCTGTATCAAAAGCTATCTCCACATAATTTAAAAATCTTTTTTTCTCCTATCCATGTTAGTGGGTGTCTGATCTCATTCCATGCCCACACCTAAGATTATCCTCACATGAACTTAATTTCAGCTGTGCAACAGAGATCAATTCGAGGCTAGAAGAAGTTGATTAAATTGGTGAGAGGTTCTAGCATTATATTATACTTTTTCTGAAGTATTTTTCCCCTGGACTTTTTTTGTTTCAGATTCAGAAGCATCCTGCACATGTTTGTTTTAGAGGTAAAACAGTAGAATTCACAGTCTTTTTCTGTACAGCATTGGATACAGAAGATATGCATGTTGCCATGTGAGCCTGAGGTATGTGTGCAATGCAGAACACAACACTGTGTAGAAATATCTAAGCTAGATTTAAATAGGTAGTTGGTGATAAATCTGTGTTGAAGTGACAATCCCTCATTAAATGTATCCCTGTTTTTCATGTTTAGAGGCTTCAGCACTTCAATTAGCTCCTCCAGAGCCAGTTTTGGTACCTCTGCATGACTTTGCAGAAAGTAACAGGCATGTCTCAGTCTGTGTGGATTGTGACTGCTGAATCTTAAAACATCCAGGCTGGCAGGCACCTCGAGAGATTTTACTGTCAAACGTCCTGTTGAAAGCAGGGCTATAGACTGAGGTATCCAGGATCCCATCAAACTGAGCTTTGAATATTTCCAGCAGGGGAAATGATGCTACTCCGAATTTTTCAGTGTTTGTCTTGGACAAGGAAGACAGAATTTGTACAGGTGTGGTCTAACAGGTAGTAAATGGAGTGGAATAATCACACTCTTGACTTGCCAGCTGTAGTCCTTGACCTTCTGGCTGGGCTCTTGCTGCTGCAGCCCATGATGAGGTTTCATTTCATTGCTGAGCTGTGTGAGTTCCTGAGAGCATCAGGGGTGGTGTCTAAAAGTGCCAAAGTGAAGGCAGATCTGGCAACCTTTTATGAGGATGGCTTGAGATGATCAACATCTGAGCTGATTCTGAAAAATTTACTCATCATGAAAAGTATTAGAGCCAATGAGGAACCAATAGAATCATTACGGAAATTTCCTTCTTATTCTTAGTTCAAAGATTAATTGGCAAAACCAACAACACCTTCTTCTTTTCTTTTAATAAATTTCAGAAAGGATTACGAAAGTGTGGATGCCATTGTAAAAGGAGACCAGCGGCCCTTTCTGCAATAATATTCCCAAAATGCACTTTTAACTACCGCTTCCACTTATTTTATAAAATGTGACATTCATAACTGCTGCAGTGGACTAAGAACAACCCAAAGTACTTTTAACCTCTCTCCTGTCATGTTTCTCCCTATCTCTTCTGCAATCTTACCTCCCACCAGGAGCCATTAAGCTCCATCCACATCTGCAGCCTTCTCATTTGAGTTTAATACTATTTCCCCCCTCCTGCTCCATCTCCAGTGCCTCAGTACCTCAGCTGAGGACCTTGGCAGCACTCACCCAGCCACTCTCCAGCAGCATAGCAGGACTCTCTCCGTGTGACTGCCGGACTTTGCAGAGAAGAGCTGCTGAGGAACTGCTGCTGCAACCCAGCTCTCTCTGCTTCCTTGAAGTGCCACCCGCTGCCCATCAACCACAAACAGCTGACAGACAGGACTGGGCCAGTTGTTATCATCTCACGTACCAAGTTCATTGGCGAAGATGCGTTTTGTTATATAAATATGTAAATATTTTCAGTTCTTGCAAAATGTATTTTCTTGTAAGTGGCTACAGGTGAAAGAAAGAGGACTTGCAGTGAAAGTGAAAGTGAATTTAACACTTAAATATGTGTTTGTGGGTATATATAGACATAGGTGTCTCTCTTCTGTGGTATGAAAGCCACTCAGCCTTTCAACAGGATTTTCTCAGTTGCTCAGATAATACTAAAGGGAGATCTGACAACTTTCCTCAGAATACAGTGATAAAATATCTGTAGCAACCCTGAAGCTGGGCATCCTGAAAGGCTGAAAACGTTCTGATACTCCTGAAATGCTTCTATCTCTTTATCAAACAGCAGTTTTCCAGAGAAATGTCAGCATCCAATCTGCATTTGCTTTTTTGTATACTGCAGCTGTTTTATAATTGAAAACCCCTGACTCAAACTTTTTATAAATGAAGAGAACAAAGCATGTGAAAAGAAGAAAGATGTGGGGTGAATTTGCTATGAGATATCGTGATGATCTTAATAATACATTGTTGGCTCTATTCTTAATTGTATCCATTTCATACATCTGCTACCAGAAATCTGTCAGAGCAACACCAGGTACCCGCAAAGCTGCAATTATTCCTTGACCCCATTTAATTTCAAAAAGTCATTCTCTATCAGTGGTGTAGCAGAATAGCTGCAAAACCTGGCCATGCAACAAGTAGCAGGGTAGGACAAACTCATATTTCAAAATCTTGATGTTGCATTCCCAGGAGCTCAGTATGAATAATAAAAGTGTTCAGAATAAGGATGTTCTCTTTCTTCCAAATTAAGGGCAGATGCTTGGGGACTCTTAAATCCAAAAGCTCATTAAATGTTCTGTCCTATCCTCATGTTAAGATTCCACAAGATAAAAAGCAATAGTTGTATAAAATATAATACTTTCCCCAACAATGTCTCACTGCTCTTTTCAAGGTTTAATAAAGAAACTGTTTTTCCAATAACCAGTTAAGGTTAGAAATACTCTTTCAGTGATTTAAAAATTCAAGCCAATTCAATGTTAAAAAGATATAGCAACATCTTTCCTCAAATAAAAAGTATAGCAATATTTTCCATGACTCAAATGCAAAAATTAAAAACAGTGTTGAATTTGCCTCATCTGTGTAATAGCCTGCTAGTCCTGTATTACATGCTATGAAAGGCATGTGAGGCTTCAGATACCTCATTCAAAGTTACTTAATAATTCTGCTACTGAGTCAGAATTAGACTGCTTTTCACCCTAATGTGTCTCATGCTTTAACCTATAGGCTATATTTTGCTGTTCAATAAGTGGAAGGAAGGTTTCCAGGAAAGAATTCTCACATTGACTTGTGAAATCCAGTAAGTCTTGTCTCAAGCAAAAAGCAGTTATGAGTTTTTGAGAAGCTGCTTATCCTCAGCAGTTATATGGAGCATTAAATATTCATGAGAATTTGATTTTTTGAGAAGCAAAGTTTGCACTTTCAATGGGAATGTAGTTTTATCAGGTTTTTTTCCCAAGACTGATCTATTTGCATAGTCTTAGGATATAGGATATGGATTTCTGGGGGTCATCTGTGTTAACCAGGCACTCCAAGCAGGGCTGGCTTATGTCAGGTTGCTCAGGACCAGAGGAGTTTGAATAGCTCAAAAAATGGAGGTCACGTCATCTGCAGGCTCTAGTCCCAAAGTTTGACTGCTCTCATACTGTAGTTTTTTCCCTAACATCTAACTGGAATTTCCCCTGTTGCATCTTATATCCATTGTGTCTTGTCCCATATCTAGTCACCTCTGAGAACCACGCACGTCCTTATTTTTCTGCTGCCTCTCATGAAATGAGTGAGGAGAGATAAGATCTGCCTGTGCTTTTGGTGTAGCCCAGGATGTGGTTGGCCTTCTTTTTTTAATGTCCATTTTTGACACAGACAGAGGGATCCAGCTTTGCTCAAAAAATTCTCTGGTGGCACAAAGCTGAGTGGTGTGAATGACACACTCAAAGGATGGGATATCATCCTGAGCTACCTGGACAGGCTGGAGAAGTGGGCCCATGAGAATCTTATAAGGTTTAACAAGACCAAGTGCAAGGTACTGCACCTGCCTTGAGGCAACCCCCAGTATCAGCACAGGCTGGGGGATGAACAGATAGAGAACAGCCCTGGGGAGAAGGACATGGGGGTGCTGGTGCATGAGAGGCTGGACATGAACCAGGAATGTGCCTTTGCAGCCCAGAAAGCCAAACATGTTCTGGGCTGCATCCAAAGCAGTGTGGCCAGCAGGGTGAGGGAAGAGATTTTGCCTTGCTGCTCTGCTCTGGTGAGACCCCATCTGCAGTGCTGCATCCAGCTCCGGGGTCCCCAGCAAAGGAAGGAAATAGATCTGTTGGAGTAAATCCACAGAGATGTAGCACCTCTCCCATGGGGAAAAGCTGAGAGAGTTGGAATTGTTAAGCCTGGAAAAGAGAAGGCTTCAGGGTGATCTAATTGCAGACTTTCAGTATGTGAAGGGAGTCTACAAGAAAGATGACGAGGGGCTTTTACAAGAGCAAGTAGTGACAGGAGAAGGGTCAATGGCTTTTAATGGAAAGAGGGAAGGTGTAGATTAGATATTAGGAAGAAATTGATTACTGTGAGAGTGGCGAGGCATTGGATCAGGTTTCCCAGGGAAGTTATGAATGTTCCATCCCTGGAAGTGTTTAAGGCCATTTTGGATAGAGTTCTGAGCAAATTGGTCTAGTGAAACATGTCCCTGTCCACGGCAGGAGGGTTGAAACCAGATGATCCTTAAGGTCACTCCCCAATTCTATGATCATGATTCTCTGTTTCAGTGATTCTGTGATGCTATGATTCTGTGATTCTATGGTTCTATGATTCCCAGCTGCCAGATGAGCCCTGATGAGTGTGTAGAGAAGGCTGTTGCTGGGCATGGAACCTCACTGCCAAGTCCACTTTTTACATCACAATAGCTGGCAGCCCTGCAGCAACATCTCCCAAGGCTGCACACCTGTAGGCACAGGCATGCCCATACTTCGTCCAGGGTAAAACATCCCTCAGGTAGGCAGTAAAAGGTACAGCAGTTAAGTCAACAGCTGTTGCTCATCTGTGTGATTTTGGGAGTAATTTTTTACCATGCCACACTCACATGCCAATAACTCACACTAGAAACCAGCCTTCAACTGCCTCCTCAATCTTTACGGGGAAAACTGCCTGATTCACACTGTCACTTCCAGAGAAAAGCAGCAGAACCGTACGAAATATCCCATTAACTGCAGATCCATGAAGAGAGAGAAAAAAGTTCGACCAAATATGCAACCACTATAACATTTAACTTTCATGGCATTTCTATTTGGTGTCCAGTTCTTTCATTTGGTGTTAAAATAGAGTCATACAACACAGCAGGGTGAGGATTAAGGATAAGGTATAGCAATTGAGCAAAATGGGACAGAAAAGTGGTATGGGGTCAGGTGTGAAGACAAAGTCATTGTCACCAGAAGAACAGGTCTGCAACTCCTGATCTACTAATCTTTCCTTCTCTTTCTTGCTCCTTCCCAATCTTATTCTTTCAGATGAGAAACATTTGACTCTTTTTCAGCTGAACAGCAGCAACACTTGAAGGGTCAAAAGCATATGAACATGATAAGGCATTCTCCTAACTCCTAGTTGGTTGTAGAAAGTTTTTTTATAATCAGAACAACATCAGAGCTTGGAATTTACCAATTGAGTTATCATGGTCTTTCTCTAGCACCAAGAAACTGCACATCAACAGACCAGAACTTTAACCCAATATCTGTTTGATGTGCTGTGCCACAGGCTGCAAACCCCTTTCAATCGCCTGTAATGAATGTCTGTCTCAGTGTGAAGAAGAAAGTAGGAGCAGAACCAAAGTGGTTGAGCCAGGCAGGTTTCAGCTAGGTGTTGTTTCCTACTTTGTGCAGCAACACCTCTCTGTGAGGACTATGCCTGCATCCAGTAAAAATGAGAGTTGTAAACATATATCCATGGTGTTTTGCTCAGAGCAGATCAGAAGACCTGAGAATCTATTTGAGCAATGAAGAGGGGGAGAGTCGATAACACTTTAAAGGACAGAAGCAGCCATGGACCTTTGTAACTTTTATCAGTCCAGGAATATTTTATGAATGAGAAATACAGAACAGTCTAGGTTGAGGAAGGCAAGGAGGCTGGAAAGTTGCAGTATCAAGATGTCAACCCAATCCACAAGAGAGATGTCTTCAGTAATTTGTACAAATTTTCTCCCTTTTCATAGACCTTACCAGATGTGTTCAGTACAGTCATGCTTGTTTGCATTGTCTTTTTACTATTTTCTTGAACGTTTTTTCCCTTGGAATCAAAGTTTAGTGTGTTGTGTGCAGATATTTGAACACTGAAAATATTATTGAACTTCTACAAAAAAGCCAATGAATTGCCTTCTTAGAGAAAAAAAAGGTTATTGATTCCTGTTAGAATACAGCACAGTTGATTTTAGCTGACCTTTACTAGCCAGAGGAGGCATGGATTTGTTTTAAAAATATTTCTTGTATTTTCCACAAGACAGAAGAGCAATGTCCAGTGGTTAAGAACAGCTCCTCAAAGCCTTGAGTTGTCCACTGTGGCAATGAATACTCTAGAGGCTTTTTCATAGAAATCATAGAAAGGCTTGGGTTGGAGGGGACCTTAAGTATCAGGAAGGGACCTTTCCCACAGGACAGGATGACATGTTTTTTGCTCCCTTGTCTGAAGGACAAAGTTTGTTTGCTGTGCTGGGAGTGAACTAGAAAGCAACCTTTACTTCTGCTGTTGCAGTAGCCAGTTTTGGGAGCAAGTTTGTGTGCGAGCAATCTGGTTTTGAGGCAACAGCAATCTAATTCTGCCATGTGGGTTTTCAAGTGCTGCTGTCAGTGAAACCTAGTCAAAGTCTTTGGTCAGTGAGAAAAGGGAAGCAGCTTAGACACAAGAAAGGTAGATCAGATATTAGAAGCAGTGAACCCACTGAAAACAAGAGATATCTTCTGAAATTTTACAGCATGTCAGCTCCTGTCCAGCAGAAGTGTGTGGCTTAATTTTGCAAAGAAAACTGTAAGTGCAAGGAACTCCAAAGCTTTATCTGTTAAAGTAATCTTTTGTCTGCCTCCTCACCTGGAACCAGCACAGAAGTCTTGTTCTGGTGAGAGGGTTACCAGTCTTAAGCATTGGAACATGCACCTGGGAACTCTTTGAGTGAAAACATAATCTAAGAAAAACATAAAAATATACCTCTTTTTTATTGCAGTTCAGATGTTAGCATGTGTTTTCATGGTTGCCAAATCTAGCCTAAAAAACCACCAAAAGACAAACAACCAACAACAACAACAACAACAAAACCAAACCAAACAAAACCAAACAAAAACAAACAAACAAAGGAAAATCAAGTCTTTCCAGCAACATGGAAGAGAAGCGGAAATACTTTAAGCACTCTGTCTACTAAAAACAAAATGCAGGAATTGCCACTGTTTGAGCATTCATTCTTTTCTGAGCAGACTTGGATATAGCACAGGATTTTTAAAAAATACCTTTGAATGAACAATGAAATTGAATTTTGAGAGGTCATAATGGATGCAGAGCAGTGATGGACTCAGATTTGGAGGTTTTTTACCCATAAACAAATGAGAAATCTCTCTATAAATGAAATTTAAATGATGATTCAGCTGTATAAATGGAACAGATATCTGTACCACAGAACAGTTGAAACCCTTGCTTATTTCAAGGGAGGCCCTCTGCATGTGGCAACCACAAGATTTCACCTTCCTCCAGAGGATGGGAGGGCTGTCCTGTGTGGGATTGCAAGCGGCAGCTCAGTACTTTCACAGAGTGAAGTATGTGGTCTGTAAAGAGCCAGAGTCGTCTCAAAGAAGGAAGACAGCCATAATGTGTAAAGCACCACAGCAGAAAAAGGAATTAGAAGTAAAGGCATGAAGTCAGGAATATGACACCACTGAGACTGCAAAATCAGGCCCACAAATTCAGGGAATGAGGAAATTTGAGCAGTGCAAAGCTAACTCTCTCTTGTCTAGTTTTTTCTTAGAGCCATGTTCTTCCATTTGGGAGAGAGCATTTCCAATTTTCTAAATGCTGGGAGAATGGACAGAGAGGGGTAGTGTTGGCACTACAGCTGCCAGCAAGCTGTTAGGGTTAGCCATATCTGTCTGGGATGCTGTGCCTGAAAACTCTGCCTCCCTTATTTGCCTCAGTCACGCTGTTTCGGTGATATCTTTAGGAGAGCCAAAGAACAGGATGGCCAGGCTAATACTTTCCGGCGAGTCAGCTGAGCACTAAACCTAAACATGTTTCACTTGAGATACAGCTGCTAAAACTGCAGTTGTTGTGGATGTGTTTGAGGACTGAGATTCAGCAGGAGAGCCCCATAGTGCTGACAGTGTTCTGTGCATTGCTGAGTCGATCACTGCCTGACAGAGCTGGCAGTCTAAGGTGGCAATTAGGACAATGCCTCTTCAAGGAAATATCTGTTGCTGTTTTACATTGAGCTAAGCCAATGTCCTCCTATTTACCTAGGCCTCTTGTCTCACCATTACTGCTTCAGTCACTGCCTCTCTGTACCACTCTGATTATGGGAATAAAGTCTTGAGTCTTCACTCCCACTACCTCTCTAGTTAAAACGTGGCTTCTTCCTGAAAGGCTGGATGCCATTCCCATCTCTAGGGCTTCTTGGATTTGGATACAAAGCCAAAAATGTCTTATCTTAGGCAACTATATTTTGTTGTCTTCCTAGTCTTTTACATGCCTGTATTCACATGTACATATACAAACTCAGCAATGTCCTTGTTTTGACAGACTTGCTTCATAGTCCATAGTTGAACACGGTTGAATACAGGTTTTAGATGTCTGAACTAAAAATAACTGCTCCCTGGTAACACATCACATACCTACACAACAAAAACTGAGTGCAAATTGCCATGAGAGCCAGTTCTCTGGTTCCCATTTTTCAGTCACGGCAGTGGACTTCAAAAGAAGTCTTCAGTGTACCACACTAGCCCATTCCTAGGAGCTCTTGCAGAGACCCAGAATGTCTCTAAAATGCAAAGAGGCACCAAAACAAACTCAGAATGAATCTAAAACAGCATCAGTAGCAACAGCAAAATCATTCTTCCATTTAAAATTAAAGTGAGAAATTAATTTGGGGACTAGTGGAAATAACGCCAGCTCCAGCTGGTCAGACATGGATTGCAGCAATAATTTGATCCAGGTTATTGAATCTCGTACATTAGCATGTAGCACCACATCTAACTTTAGCATCTGCAGCTCCTGAGAGACTGTCTCTGAAAAGTGACAGCCCAGCTGATCTGCTCAAAACAGACCTCAGCAGCAGCATGGCAAATGAAGCTCTCATGAGCCAGCAGCTTGCTGTGTCAACCACTTCAAAGACAGATGGATCACAGGTTGTGTCCATCACACAGGTTTTGTTGAAACAGTTGAAAGTTTTGACATTGTATTTGTCTCCTATAGAAGCACATGGTTTAATTAATAAATTCTTCTGTTTATTTAGTTTAGGATGCTTTTGTGCTTAATTTAACGGAGTTGTTCAGCATAAGATATCATCTGCTGGCCAGCAAGAGCTCTGAGGTGGTTAGTTGCATGAACCTGTTTGTAGACTATGCCTGAGTAAAAATATATCTGGCTTCACAAGGATGCATCACTTCTAATCACTCTCTTCAGCTTTATGTGCATTATGTTGCAGATATCATCCTGTCTTTCCTGCTGTTCCCTGCACAGTTAATCCATCTGTCACTCAGATTACTTTTTGGTGGACCTACTCTGATGCATGCTAGAAATCTGAGGACTCACGATGTCAGAAAATACTTAGTTTTCAGTTTCCACTAAGACTGTCTCAAGGGAGGAGAAAAATGCCCTCTTTAGCCTTTAATATATAGTCCATTTGCTCATTAAAGCACTTGACTGTCACTGAAGTACTGGCACACTGAGTTTTCCACTGCTTGGTAAAAGTTAGCAAGGAGTTAGCCAACATTATTTTAAGTCTCTGCTGTGTTACTATTGAACCTTGATAGCTTTTTCAGGGCCCTAGCTGCATGTTTCCCCTTTTGAGTAAAGGAGGTCCAAGGCATGTATTTGGTAGCAGGAGCTTGTAATTGAGTAGATTAATGATTTGATTGGCATGATATAAGGCCCAATTTTAAAAGCACACAATTAACTTTAAGCACTATTATTCCCATTCAAGCTGGTCATTATTCCTTTGCCTAAGTGCTTTCTTGAACTGGGTCCTGAATATGAAGCAGTCCTGTGTTACAAAATTGATTGCTCCAGCAATCTCTGCTCCAGCAGCCTAGCTGCTTGGCTGACAAAACCAAAGAGGGAAATCATATACACTCTCTGCAACAAGAATTAATTGTGCCAATGATTGGACAGGTACCTAAGAGAATGACCATCGTGAGAAAGAAATTTCAAAGCAAAGCTGAAAAATAACATGCCAAAATCAACAAGTTTTACACCTTGCTGGGGTGCATGGAGGGTTTGGGATCTGTGAGCTGCCAAAAGGATGGGACCCCTAAGAGCAAAACTGTGCAGGTGAGGCAGTGAGGCTGAGAGCTGTGGAGGGATTGAAGGGGCAGTGGAGGAGCAGCCCTGCCTGCCCTGCTCACCCCACACTGCACAGCACACACCCTTCTGCCACATCCATGGGGGAAATGCCCCTCCATCAAGAACTGGAAATTTAACCTACTTGCACCAAACCCACACCTGAGGCTCTGTCATTGCAGGATGGTGGCAGGGATTTTTCCGTCCTGAGCAAAACTGATTCTTCTTGGAGAAGTACAAAGGCAAGATGCTGAGTAGTGTCTGTTGATTAAGGAACTATTATTTTGCACCGCTTCATGCTACCCAAGGGCCTGGGAGGTTGGATATCATGCCTAAAATAACTAGAACCGTATTTGGAAAAGAATTCATCATCAGTAAGGCTGACTGGCCTCTAGTTCTAGATGCTACTTTTTACTCCATGTTTTTCTTAATTCTTAATTTGCTACGGGGTTTTTTCTGTTTTGGGTGCTGAGTCCAGCTTTTTGGGCGATGTGTAAGTAAATCTGGCTAGCAGAATGGTGTGAAAGTGTAGAAAAGGCTTCTGAAAGATTTTACATATTTTTGCTACATTTGTCCTTCTCCTTGCTTGTCTCATGGGGGTGAATTTTGGTGAAAGATGATGTAGGGTACAAGCACATCTCAAGGCCCTCTAGACCTTCACTTCCTCCCTTCCACCGTGCAAATATTTACTGGATAGTACAGAAAACAATCTTGTAAAAAATCTAAGGTTGTTTCTCTGCCTGGATGGCCAAATTGGGAAGATTCAAAGTTCATAAAGCAGCTTAAATCGAGCAGTTTTTAGAGAGAGGGATGCTTAAGTGTGGGACGTCATCCTCCCTAGGATTAGAGTGTGAGTGTCCAGATTAGCTGGGATTATCTTGCATTTTAGAGGTGCTGTGTGAAACCTTCTTCATCTTTGTTTTCATCTTGCTCTCATGTTCAGAAAAAATTTTGATTATGTCAGAGGTTTCACACTGTTGGACTGAGGCACTCACATTTCCTCTGCCACCCTGTGTATGCCCTCATCTTTTGCCTCTCACCCCATAAATACATTTGCTCATTTGGAGTGAGTGTGGAGGGATTTTGGTTCTATGTCCAGCTGCACAGCCCCCAGTCGTGCCCATAAACCCTTCCAGGGCTGCAGGCTGCATCCACAGCAGCAGCCACGCAATTGCAGCACTCAGAAGTGCAGCTGTCCCAAATCTCTCCTGCAGTTTGTATCTGTCATCCTTGCTGTGAATGCCAGAGGAAGAGTTCAATCCGTTTGCTGTATAAATAGGGTGAGTGAGCTATCTGTGGGAAATACCTCCAAAAGCTCATTTTCTTCAGAATGCTTTGTCCTTGAAAGACTGTACAGAATTTCAGCAGAACTTTTCGTGCTTGGGTTCAAGAGTGGGGGAAAAAAAATTTCACAGCCTCACACAGCACTTCCTTCTGCTGAGCAGGGGCTGAGCGAGCTGCTGCAGCCTCCTCCCTTGCAGCATCCCTTGTGACCTGGGATGTAGTCCTGTGCCTGTGGCAGCCTCCTAGCCAAAGCCTGAATGGGGTCTGTTCTTCCTGGCAGTCCCCTATATTCTGTATGATGGCCTCAAGGCTATTTATGCCCAAATGTCCTGTCAAAAAATGGAAACAGGGACAAATTCAACAGTTACAGTACCAAAATGAAAACTAGACTTACTGTGGCTTAAAAACAAGAAAAAGAGCCAAGGGGTTTTGTGTTTGCATTTTCCAGTTTTATGGCAGTCAGTGCTATGAAACAAATTGTATTGCTCTATTAGAGCTTGGTATGAGTTTGGTTTTGTACCAGCCTGTCTCAACATCTGAAAAAATCTGGTATTACAATTATATGAGATAACCCACTGTGAAGTCTGTCAGACATGAAAAATTTGGGAGAGCAAATTATATAGTCCACCTGAGCATCTCATTCCAGCTCTGCAGGAGATGGGACATGACATAGTGTTTTGTGTGAAACAACAGATTTTTCTGTGCAATGTTTTTGCAGGAAGACACTGCTTTCAGATGTGACCTCATCCACAGAGTGCAAAGACAGATCTCAGCAAGATGGGTTCCAAACTTCTTGATGAAAACAAGCAGCCTCTCAGTGAAAACCAGCATTTCAAAAGGTGAGTGCAACCTGAGCAAATTCCCTCATTATTCTGACTTTTAGAGCAGGCAGAAAGCAAATAACACTAAACTGGGAAGATCTGTCAACTCCCTTGAGGGCAGACAGGTCCTGCAGAGACACCTCAACAAATTAGAGGGATGGAAAATCTCCAGCCATATGTAGTTTAACAAGGGCAAGTTCCAGATTCTGCGCCTGGGACGAGGTAACCCTGGTGGTGTGCACAGACTGGGGAATGAGGGGCTGGAGAGCAGAGCTGTGGAAAGGGACCTGGGGATCCTGGTCAATGGCAAGCTGAGCATGGGCC